>MU155484.1:6057-31107 GCA_015484465.1 Pholiota conissans
GCTTATGGTCCTTGGTAAGAAAAGGCACCCGTCGTGCAACCCGTCGATGGTAATCTTCATTCGCTAGGACATTGCGAATGGTTGAAATACTGACTTGTGGGTCAAGCTGATTGGCGATCTCTAAGAAGGGAATGCGGCGGACTTTTAGCGAATTTCTGACTATGAGGCGTTTGTCAGAGTCCGTAACCTTCCTTGGACGGCCAGAACGTGGAAGGTTTTCCGTGGAACCGTGAGTTTGGTACTTTTTCCAGAGGTCGGATGCCGTCATGTACTTGAAACCAGTGAGTTGAGCTGCTTGAGCCACTGTTTTACCAGCAAGAATAGCTCCGATAAGACGATTTTTTTGTGGAGTATCATGTTGACGTCGACTAGTCTTTGGAGGTGGCATAAATGTAGTCGATCAATGACGTGGTGAAGTGCGACGAGGCAAAACAAAACATGTTCATTATTTCAGAGGCAGTGCTAATTACATAATCACGGTTACTTTTTGTGGCCGCGAGTAGACAATCTCAATAGATTCAGCATCTTCGCATGAAAAATTTTACATGTGAATCAACTGCAGGCTACTGATTTGATCGTAGTCGATGAGTCGATCTCAGCGACTGTCGACAGATGGAATTCTCGCTCGGTTTGAGGACCCGAACTGGGTTCCAAAAATAAGCTTCATATGCATTCCTGTACGACCTTATGGCTAAGACGACAATAGAGAGAGAAATATATATAGCAATAAACGCTCAGCTATAAACGTCATACTTTAATTATTCACAGTAAGGCTGTAGCTAAGAAAGTTCTACACCATAAACGAGGCGCACAGTCCGAAATGTACAACGTGTCCATAATACTAAAATTTCTTTGGCCCACCTCTATTACTATCCTCGGGTCAAATTCAAGACGGAAGGATACCTCGGTGGAGGGGGGGCTTCCTGAGAGGAAGTCGATGTCGTTAACGTGCTTTCATGAGATTCCGGCCCAAGCCTTCTATTCCCACCTCGGCACACAAACTCATTCTGCGCCGTATCACTTTGCCTGGTTGCTGGTAAATATCCAAAGTCGGAAATTGGACGTGTATCAGCAAAAGGCACGGTAAATGGTGATATTCCAGAAGAATGTTTCGCCTCTGAACGTTCTAGTCCAGAGAAAGTCAATTCACAAATTCTATATCATTGGAATCCTTTAAGAACCACGCACCTCCTCCAGGATTCTCTTGCTCCTGTCTGCGCCACAGTACCCACCTCAGGCAAATTAGAAACAAGATAAAAAGCACAGCAGAACCTCCAAGAGCGGCGCCAACTATTGGACCAACGGGTGTGTTCTTTTGATTTTGGACGCTGCCGTTGGATGTAACAGAACTGTTTACAGTAGGCTGCGCCTGCGCGCCGGTTGTGGTACTTGTGGCAAGTTCTGTTGAAGATGTTGACGGTGTCAAGACTGGGGGGTCATTCACATTTAAGAAATCGAGCCAAAAGTTTGCCTGTATCGGAGTCATGACCAAGGTATGTACTCCAAGGGGGAACGTTCCCGCCTTTGAGGTATAAAACGCTTGCGCGTATCGTATAGAAGAGGCATTTGTACTGGTGAAAGTTGTGGGTGGCGCCCCGTCAACAGAAAAAGTTGACATCTGAATACCCGGATCCAAGGTGCCAAAGACTGTAATTCCAGTGCCTAGAAACATCAGGGAGGAAATTAGAATTTTACAAATAGTAGATATAGATAATTGGCGCAGACCAGTGAATGTGACCGTAGCAGATGTTCCAGGGGCAGGACTAGTACCCATAGATGTTCCCAAGTACTCTGCTGCTGGGTTTCCGCTCGGATTCCATGTATTGCCACGATATGCGATAGAAGAATCTCGGTCGTCTAAGACAACTGTAGACATCTACGAGCTCGACGTCAGTTCTGTATATTTCTAGAGAACCTCATGGAAGATAAGAAGTCGTAGCGTACTTTGATTGGAAGTGCTGAGAGAAGGTATCGCGCAACCCCCAACTCAAAGTCGGAATAGTTTTATATTGTCCATATGCAGTGCCTTGGCCAACCCAGCGTCAATCGATGTGAAATAAGTGGTTGAACGTATGATGTACAGTCGGAGGGCTGGCAGCGGAAATTGAAGTGCTTCATTTGCCGTCGCCCTGCAGAAGCAGGAATATGACTAGTCAATAGACATTCTCGTGGCAGATGAGTCTAGATCTGTGCAAGACGGCACCCGAACAGATGTTAATTGATCTTGTCACCGAAAACACCGAATCCTCGTCCAATTGATGCTACGAATAACAGTGCCCGCAAAAATTAAACACCTAACTCGGAGGTCCTGGATACCGTCGAATGATACAATGGAAAGGAAACGAATAGGGAGCACACCGGTCAAATGTTACAAGGAAATGAATTGTCCTCATTCGCAGGAATCTGCATTCCGACACCCTTCAATGCCTTAACTTCGATAACTTCGCCCGCAGCGTCTATCTTGACCACACCCAACAGATATAGAAGATATCGGTCGGTGATTCTTGTTATGCTTTCGATGCGTGCCCACATATGGGCCAGAATCTCGGCGCTAGCAATGAAATTGTCTATGCATTCGGGTGTTACTTATCCAGAACGGGATCAGCGAACCTCGGATTCTTGACTTTGCCTGAATTCCAATACTTCAACTACCTATACAATGGTGAGCTAGTTCCAATCCTCGATGTTGGATATATAAATTTAACACTGATACCGATTCGACACTTGAGCCACCCGTGTTCATCGCAACGCCTCCTCACGGTAGCTACACCCTGTCAACGCCACTTTAGCCGCCCGAGTTCGTGGCACTAGTTCCATCTCGCACATCATGATATTTTCCATCAATTACGCCGCTTGAGCCTTCTAATGTGTTCGTGGCATCAGCGCCGACGTGCGGTCCCATTGCAGATACCACTGGATGTCTTCTCGTACCCAAAATCCACGTTGAACAGGTCCCAATCGCCCCTCTCCCCGTGTTGTCTGCCCTCGTGCCCACTCTTCCTGCCGTGCGTCGTGACTCAAGTTTGCATCGCTCCAACCAGCCAAACGCGCCAAACCCTATGAGCATCCCGTTGATCCACGACAGCCTTCGAACACTACTGACCGGGATGTTCGTGGTATAATGGGAAAGGAACCTACGTTGTTCATGACGCTCGACTGAGGAATTTCAGCTGAAGTTGGAAATATCGGTGATGACCTGCAATTGCAAGTTGGGAAGGAAACAGCCTCGGCGCATAATGTTGGACGATCGCTTGGGTCGATTCGTGATACGGAAGCAGACCCCAGTCGCTCGCGAGGTAAGATTACGACCCTAGGAGAACATTTGAGCGATATTGGCGAATAATTTGCAGGACTGGAATATGCAGTGCCCCGATGATGTATTAGCATTTAGAAATGGGAAAAATAAAAGGGGGAGTGATCAGTGGTTGAAATAAAATGCGTAGAAGATCACAGACCGGAGGATAACGATAGATGTTAATATCTGATTGGTACAGCGTGGTGGACTATTGGCCGAGATTCCACGATCAGCGGTGAGTACGTGTATAGCGCTGAACGAACTTATGTTGGCGTGGAGATAATTTTGTCTATCACATTGTGCATTGCGCGGTTGAAAGTCAAGTGGTGCGACAGAATTTGGGATGAGAGATTGTGTACAGAAAGGGATAAGGTGCTGCTTGAGATGATGAAAGGGATAGTGTTAAGGCGAGTGCTCGAGCGAGTCTAGACGCGAGAAGGAGAGTGAGGTGAGACGCGCGAATTTGGGGAAAATCAACAAGGTTGCGAATAAAGAATGGTACAGGGATACGTAGGGTCTATATAGGAAATGAGCGAGAGTAGGGCCAATGGGCGCTTAGGCGAAATCGTAACAGATAGTAAAGAGAGTGTATCTCTACGCCTGATAGCTGACAACAAGGCGACAACAAGAAGGGAGAGGCGAATAACTAGGCTCAGTCATAACCTAGAGTGATCAAACAGCAATCTTACGCGTTAACATACCGACACGGAGACATTAAAGTATGGAAATCACTCACCTCAGAAAGCAACTGAAACACGCCGCCTAATCGAACAAAAATCGTCCGGGAGCAGCACGCATAGGTGATTTTCGTCATGCGATCATTCCAACATGCTCTATATACAGCCTTCTACGAGCGGACGGAATCCGCTCCTTATTACCGTTTATATCGTTCCCAGCAGAGAGAAAAATGTTAATGCGTAGGAAAACAGAGAGAGGTGCATAGACACTGCATGTCCTACCCACGAGAGAAATTTCAGCAGAGCATTGGAGCGCAGCGACAGGCATTGGAGTAGGAGAACAAGATATCTTAGATAGTGATGATAACTAGACATACATCTTCAAGCCTCAAGCATAGCACCGAGTCACGGACATATAACTACATGAAAAAGCTGAGTGAATATGGCGAAAGATGTCCGACGTGCCTCCATTAAGATCACCCGCACTGCACGGAAACACCACCTTCTATGAGCAGCGGTAGGTAGGTAAGCGTAATTTTTGGTATGTGCACGCGGTTGGGAGGTCCTAAGGGGGAAGGGAGCGCAGACGATATAAGGATGGAAGGATCTCATCATCGATGGGAGGGACAAGCGACGGCGCGCCACCCAATCAACGCGCCTGCGAACAGATGACCTAATCCGTCCCTCGTCACTGGCACCTCTTCACCGAATCTTTGACCACGATACTCACTCACCAGGACACATTCTTAGACCAGATTCTTCCGTGAATACGTTCTGTCCATCTTCTACCTCACCCGACGCAAAAACCGCCTCTTGTAACCTGCTCCAGCAACATAATGGTTCTAAACGCGAACACAACATTGGAAGGAAGGGACCGGTGAGTTGTCTCGATTGAACTTTGGTCTTGTATCCATCTTTTCCTTTCTTTACAGGATCTCTTTTTAGGATGACAGTCACTTCTTTGCAAGATATTCAACTAGTGCCGACATTATCTGCTTCCCCTGAGCGCCTCTACATGTCCTCGTGAGCATCTACATACTCAAGGTCGAAACGCCCCGCGGCGCCTCGCGACCACAAGTCCTGTTCGCATCTCCCACACGGCGTCCATCCTCGTCATCAACACCTCTCACATCACTGTAACCATTATCTACGCCCCTCTCGTTCACCTCATCCCCCGCCCAGCTGCCTAACACACGCACAAGCCTCTCCTACATCCGTGCCTACCCCCACCTCCGCCTCCAAGCACCGCCCAACCATCTCCCGTCACCAAAAACGGAAGAGATGCACAATCATAGTCGGATTTGGGTGGCAGTTTGGGGTGGCAGTTTCTTTCTGTGGTTACGTCGTCATCGTCGACTTCTGTGACCTCAACAACTGCCTCAATCTCGTCGGTAACGACGCCGCAGATGAAGGCGAATGGGATCGACACGTCAACAACGACACCAAGGCTGATGAAACTTGGATGTGCAAATGATGGGCGCGGGAAGGTGATGGGAGGACATGGACATGTTTCTTCCTGGGATCAGACGAATGCGAAGACGGTGAGTGGATTTCGCGCTTCGGGCGGTAAGGTGCATCTTTCGTATTTTGAGCTCGATCGTGCTTTCTTCATTTTTTCGTTATGATGTTGTGCATCCACACCCTCGCGACCTCTACTTCGTGCTTGCAATCCTCACATTCTTGGTACTCGTTGGATGTTGCACCTGCGAAATTGAGAGGGGTGCCGTGTTTTACGATGATATTTATCGCATGTACGGACATTCAACCTTGTGTACAACCTCGATGAATATGATAGCGCTTTCTTCCTTTCATTCTCCTTCGCGTCTTCGTCTAAGCAGTACAACACTCACATGTCTTACCTCATTCATCTATCTAAAACTTTCACCGATCGGCCGGTACCAAACTCATTGCGTCCTAAGTACCGTCTTATGCTCACGCAATCTTTGACGGGTGCGCAGAAATTTTCAGAAACAATTGTCTTTATAGAAGAGAGCTTTTGTGTAAAAAACCATCAGCACCTTCCATTCACACATCGTCGAAGGCAATTAACTCTACCTCAATGGCGACGGCGCGGAACAGGGAAGGTGGCGATGGAAACAACTTGCTCGATGAGTACCATAACATTTTTATCCTTCTTTCCTTTGCCTCTACATCTCCGTCCATGTCCTGTTATCTTCCGTCGCCACTCCTTGTTCACTTATTCCCTCATTCTAGACTTCGACAGCGTACACAACTCGGCTACTAAATACGTCCCAATTCATCATCTTTGTTCACAAACCTGAAGCTTTATCTCTCCGTCAAACGAAACAAGACCATCCTCGGTTGCATTTCATTTTCTTCCTTTTTCTCTTTCTTTTTTCTTCGTAAGTCAGAGCACCATCTTACAAAAACAGCCGTTTCACCATCAACCTTCCGAGGCATGTCACTCAAGGTCGAAGACTGCGTTTTTACGATCCAGGCTTGTCAGACGGGACCGACGAACTCTTCCATAACCACTCTCCTGTGCCCAAGTCTGCCTCATCCATGCACTCTTCCTGACTCCGAATACCGTCACCCTTTTCAGCACCACTCTATCAATTGACTTCAGCCAAACCATGTCTGCAGTGTTCATCGAGAAGAGGTTAGACATATACAGTGTATAGCGAAGCGCCTTGTTGCGGCCAAGCAGCGTACTCTTTGTCGACGTCGTCGTGACCTTCCCGTTCTTTGTTTTTGTCCCCTTTGTACCCAGTCCCGGTCTGCGAAGCTTGAATGGTCCGAACACCGGATCGCAGGAGTGCTTTGCTCTACGTGGTGTTATTTCATTCTATTCCTCCTTTCTCCAACCATTCTCTCTTTCTGTCTTTCTTCTATATACATCCTTTTTAATTGTTCTCTTCGTTGAGCACCGTATATGTCCCTTACTGTATTCTGGTATGAGTATACACTACTTCTTGATGTATTACAGTGTTAATTCTTTCTATATTCCACCAACATACAATGTTATTCATTGGATGTTCACGCAATATCCAGCAATATTCATCGTATATTGCAGTAAATTTCTCCTTACATACATCATTGTACATCCATCATTTTACATCAAGAAACACAGTATCTATCATCAATTTACGATGTAATACAATGTAAATCACCGAAGTCTGTAGCGATGTGCCCGGCTTTCCTTTTTTGGTCCTACAGTTGCCTTATGTGCCGTAACCGATACTGGATTCCTTCGGTTATCTCGTTCAATATCTTCGGCAATCCTTCGCTGAAGGTTGTCAATCTCGATTGCCACCTTATACCACTCTGCCAACGTGGTTGGTTGTACAGATCCGTATGATATAATTCGCCGCAGCTGCGGTCTGAGCGAAGTTTGAAACTTAAGGATGATATCCTTAGTTTCTGCGAGTCCTGATTTGCTGAGCAGTATCTTGAATTGGGTCACATGATCTTCGGCGGTGGTCCCCCCAACTTGTCGGAGCGCATTTAGATCATAAATCGCCGCCACCTTATCCGCATCCGTTTGTTTAAATGATGCCTTGAGCGCATTCTCGAAGTCTTCCCACGTTCCGTATTCTATTTCCTTGGGCGGAACAGCCTTAGCAGCTTCGTCTTCCTTGGTTGTGTAGAATGATTCCACCCACGCTTCCGCTGCTCCTCCTACGCAATAGGACAGCGCGAATGCAATCTTCTGACCATCCCTTGAGAATGATGATGGTGCTCCCATGAAGCAGTTCCTGAGTTGCCTCAGGAAGATTTGAAGCTTCTTCCTGTTTCCATCAAACACTGTCGGTGGATTAATCATTAGGTCCTCTGCCGCAATAGGCTCATCGTCTGATGGCGCCATCATGTTCTTAGGTGGTTTCAGTGGTACTGGTTCTGGTTTAAACCTTGCTCTTTCTGAAATATGCTTGTGCTCACTATTCCTTTCCGGTTCCCATTCTTCCGTTCCAAGTTTGCTGAACGAAGAATATCCTCCTGGTACTCCTTCAGAATATTTCAGGGTTGCTGGTCTGGAGAAGAGTCCGTGCGTGTCTCTCTCTTCTTGTTCTTCCATTGTGACTGTATAAGCTAACCAGCGGTGAACAATGACCACTGGGTTGAGGATGATAGTAGCTAGTTCTTTTATTACGTGCACTTGCAATAAACCCGTGGTCTTATCCGGGTCTTAATAGTATTTAAATAGAACAAGAGGAGCGGCCTTATATACTAACTACAATGTCTAATAATAGTCTCAATAGGTAAGCGCTGAGTAAGCGGATCAGTCAGCGGATTAGTCAGCGCTTATTAATCAGACTGCAGAAGACTTTACCAGAATCTTCGAGTATATTATGGACGCTTTGAGAAAGAGAAAATAGAAAATAGAAAATAGAAAAACGAATATTTACTTATCAAAAGTAAATATATGATTCTTGTTAACTAATCATTATATTCGTGATAGTTCGTATTAGAGACACATGAGAATAGAAATCGTACGACTCAATGCGTGAACAGTAAAGCAGGCGGATTCATAAATACGTATGGCTGAAGAGGTCTGTTTGAAATCTGGTCCAGTAATTACTTTCGATCTATATAACGACTGTAAAATTAATTCAAAATGACATAGAATACTTAGGGCTTGCGAGAGTTGGACGAGACCTTAAGGTTGAAGACGGACATTTCGAAAAGATGCTGAGTCCTAACACGACAGAGGCAGAGGGAGGAATAATTTCATTGGGATGGTGCCTCATATACGGTGGAGTGAGGTGGATAGTGTAGAATAATATGAGCAATAACCAATATGCAGCGAGCGAGCGAGCGGGTTGTGCAGTAGAATACAGTGTCGAACGACAGTAGACGGCGCTCTGAGTCCACAACCGATAAAACGGTTCAATTCAATTGCAAAATCTCAGAAAGTGCGGAAGGATAAGTAGAAGGGTAGTGCCAGTGGGGCGCGATGTTATAGAATTCAAATAGAATTCAAAAACGAGGAAAACAAATAGAGGCATGGTCGTATGAAATGAGATAGAAGATCACGCACCATGCGACAATGAGAGGCCTATATCTGATTCGTAATGCTGGGGGACTAATGATATAGATTCAAAAATCAGCAGTGTATGTGCGTATAGCGCTGAACGAAAGCGCTGAAATACTTTACTTACAACCGGAATCAACCATATTTTATGCATCGTATTGTACGTTGAGCGGGTGATAGACAAGTGGCGCATTTTGAATCTGTACAAAATTCTGGATAAGACAGAGAGCGGAGACGGACAATGTTATGCTTGAGATAATGAAAAAGATAGTGAAGAAAATGTTGGGTACCTCTACGTCCGACCACCAACGACAAGAAGGGAGAGGCGTAATAGTGGCTGGTGCCGTCACGACCTAGAAAGATCAAACAACAATCACACAAATTAGCATACATGAAACAACTGAAGAAGGGGATCACACACCTCAGAAAGTAACTGAAATTAGCATCCCGATCGAATGACAGACGACCGCAAGCAGAACACATAGGTGATTCTCATGCGATCATCACGCAACATGTTGCATATACAGTCTACAGACGCGATTCGCTCCTTTTTCCCGTTCATAGCGCCCCAAGCAGTGAGAAAGACGTCAGTGCGTAGGAGGACAGAGAGAGGCGCATGGACACTCCAGGTCTTGCCCACGAGAGCAATTTCTTCATAGCATTGGAGTGCAGCAACTGGGAATAGAGTGGGGAAACAAGACGACGGTAATAACAGGACGTACATCCCCAAGCTTATTCTTAAAGCTTTAGGCCATATCACTGCATGACAGAGTTGAGTAGATGCGATGAAAGATGGCCAACGTGCCTGCATTTGAGACTCCTCTGTAGTGACGTGGGTGGGTAAGCGTAAGGTTTCGGTATGTGTGTATGGTCTGGAGAGTACGCATAGGGAGGTCTGAAGAAAGAAGGGAGCGCAGACGACACCAGGATGGAAGCATCTCACCATTGATGGGAGAGACTCAAGGAGGAAGCGCTACGCAATCAACGCGCCTGCGAACCGCTGACCTAAGCCATCCCTCTTGGCGCCTCCCTATGACCACGACGCCCACTAACGAACACTCGCAACGCACCCATGCATGCCTTGTCTATCATGTAGAGCACTGGTACTACTCTAAAAGCAGCTTCTTCTGGGTTTTGTCCGTCTCCTACCCCGAATTGACGCAAAAACCGCCTCTCGCACTTGCCGCATGCTCCATTGACGATATGGTTCTAAAAGCGAACACAACATTGGGAAGATGGCTCGGTGAGTGGTCACAATTCTTACGTTCGATTGACCTTATGCGTTGTATCCATACATTCCTTTCTTTGTAGGACTAGAATCCTCTTTCGAAGATGGTAGTCACTTCTCTGCAAGAAATTCGACAAGTGCTGACATCGCCTACTTCTCCTGAGCGCCTCTACACGTCCTCTACATGTCCTCTTGGGCATCTACGCAGTCGACTCGAACTCTAGCGTCGCCTCGCGACCACAAGTCCACGCATCCCTTTGGCATCTCCCTCACTGCATCCATCAATCTCGTCATCCAATTCCTCTCACATCACTGTAGCCGTCCTCTCCGTCCCGCCCGTCAACCCCGTCCTCCACATAGCCGCTGTGCACACATGCACCTCTCTTACCCCCAATCCAACCCCGCCTCTACCTCCAAGCACCGCCCAACCATCTCCCATCCACAAAGGCCAAGGAAGTGATCGGTACCATCAATCACAGTCGGATTGGTTCGGCCGTCTCTTTTGCTACGTTGAGTCGTCGTCGACCTCTAAGACGTCAATAGCTACCGCTGTGTCAACGGTAGCGACGCCGCGGATGACAGTGAACGGGACTGACACGTCAAAAGCGACGCCAGGGATGATGGAAGTTGGATGTGCTGACGATAGGCGCGGGAAGGCGGTGGAAGGACATTGACACGCTTCTGCCTGGGGTTGTGTTGTGATGAGACGATATTTGGGCGGCGGGTCGATTGCGCGCTTCGGGCGGCGAGGTGTGTTTTTCATATTTTGATTTCGATCATGCTTTCTTAATTGTTTCGTTATCGTGTAGTGTTTCCTCGTCCTCTCGAACTTTACTTCGTGCTTGCAATCCTCATGTCCTTGGTACTCGCTGGATGTTGTATTTGCGAAATTGAGACGGACGCTGTGTTTTACGATAATATATTGCATGTACGGACATTCAACGTTGTGTATGACCTCGATGAATATAATGACGCTTTATTCCCTTCATTCCTCTTCTTGTCTCCTAAGCACTATAACCCTCACTCGCCTCGCCTTGTTCGTTGAAAGCATCCTTTCTCCGAAGGCGTATGCTACCCAGGCTTATTTGTACGTCCACACACATCGCGTCCTGCCTTCTTATGCTCACGCAATTTTTGACAGGTACGCTGAAATTCTTGGAACAATCGCCTTTATAGAAAAGACCCTTTGCTTCGAAGACCATCGTCGCCATTGAGCCACACATCGTCAACGGTGACTATCTCTACTTCAATAGCGACGCCTCAGTGGATCTAGGATCACGGCGAATGTGATGGCATTTTCCGTCGCCTCCTGTCGTTCACTCATTCAAGACCTCCTGCAGCGTACACGTTCCGGCTCGTAAGTACATCCCAATGCGGTTTCTATCTTTGTTCGCAGAACCAAAAATCCATAAAGCAGTATCTTTATCTCTCCGTCAAACAAAACAAGACCTTCCTCGTCAAAGACCGCCACTTCTCATTCAGAGCTCTGTCTTCGAAAAAGCTCTTTCAGTATCAACCATCCGAAAAACGGCCACTCAAGGACCAAGGACCATCGCCACTGTAGACGTACGGTGCGTATATAAACCCGCCTCATAAACCCACTCATCTCCCCTAATTCATTCATCCCCAGTTACGAGTCCAAACACAAACTCTTCTCCATCTCCGAGTATCGCCTCGGCGTGTTTGATTGCAATCACAAACCCTCCTAGTCAATCATCCTCACATTGACAATTGTATTTGTACCCCTTCAACCTATTGACCCGTTGTCCTCCTCTCTGTGTGTTCGATGCAAGAAACCTCGGTCTAGACGAAATCAGGCTTCGTTAACGTTTCTCTGCCTCATGATGGAGACTTTGCTTGCGATACTCCATGCGCCGACAAATGGGAAAATCTCCACCGTAATGTTTTAAATTTGAGAGAGGTATGGACTCTCGCATTGTGTCCTCGCACCTACTAAAATTTCTTTCGATCATGTAGGAATTCAGATATGGAAAAGGAAGAGGACAGATAATACTGAATCGCCAGTACTTGGCGCCCACTGCACTGAAAGCGCTTATATATCTCTATCCTCGTTGGTCGTTTTCGCTCTCCGATTCTCGATCTCGTATTGGCAGCATTCGGACGATCCAAATGGGGTCATTCCAATCATAATTTCGCCTGTGGTTTTACGATCCAGGCTCGTCAGACGATGCCGACGAACTCTTCGATGACCACCCTCCTGTGCCTGAGTCTTCCTCATCCATGCACTCGTCTTACCAACTCCGAATACCGGCACCCTTTCCAGTGGTACTCCATCGATCGATTAACTCTAGCCAATCCATGTATAGCGGGTTTTTAACGGATTCACGATCAAAAACCGTCGTACGGGAATCGACGACGACGACTTATCGAGAGTCTGAAGTCAGGGTAGTCCGTGCCATCCTCGCTTCAGTGTCTTCTGAGCGCAATCCCTTCTCGGCGGATCTCAGAATTGCGGCGATGAGGCGGCATACGCGAGGTTTTCATCGATTTAAAGCTGCCCAACCCCGGCCTCAATGCAGAGACCACCTCAAGTGATGCCTCGTTGGGCGGTTGGGAGAGGTCCTATTTTCTTGTAGATGGACGTTGGAGTAGGTTGAGGTAGACTCATTTGTGATTCATAAAGCCAGAATTTTCGTCTGATTAATGTGATTTGGAATTCCATTTGAGTAGTTAGACAAAGTGCTTTGGGTACTGAAACATCACGTAGCATTTAATGACATATTGTATACGATCTATCAGTTTCCTTGAAAGAACGACGAAGTATACCAGATACTGTAATAACCAACATTTTGGGATGCGAAAGACGATGAAAGAGAATTATTTCTACAACTTTCCATGCATGCGTATTGTCTAATTCCGGAGAGGTCGAATAGGTCGTACACAAGCTCAAACACAACGCACTGCTTCCTCTTGCCAACACTCTCCAGCAATGCAGAATATCAGAATTGCTCATGTCATGAGTTAAAATTACATACTATGCGTACGTAGCACCAATATCATGACGGGTAGTGTCTGAGTGAGCACGCGGAGAGAACAAGAGCGTGTGCGGTGTTCGAGACTTTGAAATCAGGAAATACGGACGGATTCCCGGACGGATCGATGGACAGATAGATGGAAGATAAATCAATAAATTTAAGGATACTGGCAGAAAAGCTTGAAGATTGCGCAAATTTTGTTCGGATATACACCTAACAGAGGGGCGCCGCACTAGGGATGAAGGAAGAATAAATATTCTTCAGAGCGCTGAGAAAACAGAATCGCATTCGGAAAAAGAAGCAAAAAGTTAAACGCAGAGATGAGTGGAATAGAATGATAAAGATCGCATAGGATTACACGATGGCTGGGCCAATCGGTGCACTGGACAGGCGGAATAGTAAAGGAGAAATGGATGGACGTGCCTTTTTGTTCTCTGAAAGTCTTCATCATGCATCAGTCACCTGTGTCCACCTCAATCCTCTCCCATAACTGAAAATCCCGCCGAAAATATATGTATAGCGCGATGGAGGGATTACTGAGTAGATAAGTTGCTGGTTCGTCGATGAATGAGTAACATCGAAAATTAAACAGATCAAAGTGAATGTTCCTACCATACTTTGCATTCGACCGTTCATAAGCTACCGCCTGGAGCTGCCTTGATCTTGAGGCAAATACAGAGAAAGCTCACTGTTCGAGTAGAGAATCGACGATCCAGATGAGACAGCCCATTTCCAGGTCTTTGTGGCGAAGTCTTGAATCAGAAAGAACTCGAAGATGAGGCCTGAGGCCTGAGGCTTGAGGGAGGGGCGCACAGTGAACGCAACAGAGCTGCACTACTGCGATGTGTTGGCAGCAATCAAGGTCCGTGCACACTTGTAGTTAAATATTTGGCAAGCGCACCGGAACCAAATACAGAGCTGCAAAAGCACGTCGGCGCATAACCCTAATCAGAACACCCATGTCCGCTCTCCCACTCGACGTTCTCGACCCCATCGTCGAGCACGTCGCACAAGGGGACAACAACACACTCTCGTCCACAAAAGCTTGCTCGCTCGTCTGTCGCACGTTTCTCCCAGCATGTCGCCGCCGCATCTTCGGTTATATCGCCCTTAACGACAATTATTCCTATGAAGAGAGCTCGCCACACTTTGCCTGGCCGCGACAGAACGGAAATCTATCAAAATTTCTCCGGTTACTCCTCAAATCGCCGCATATTGGAGAATACATTCGGAGCCTGACCTACAGAATGTTGCATGATACAGTTGACTGGACAGGTGTAGATATCGAGACATTTTCGCGCGCCTTCGAGCGTATTACACGTCTAGAATACCTGACATTCATACGTGGCTATGAAGACGAACATGACCCCCCGGTTGATTGGACCGACAATCCTCTCTGCCCCGCATTGCGCCGCCTCATGTACCTTCCAACTTTGGTAGGATTTACTGTGTACAACTGCGCCAATTTTAAGCTCGCAGACATCGTGCAATGCAGGCAGCTGAAGGAGCTTGACATGCACCTTCTCCATTTGAATTCATCTATTGTGTCTGCCGAATCCTTGCCAACTTCGCCACTATCACTTCGCAAGATGCACATCGGACGCCGTTCTATGCCTGTTGCGGATGCTCTTTTATCCATTCGGTGTGCAGACGGCGAAATGTTCATTAACATGACCGAAATGAGAGATCTATCTTTTGTGATACGGACCATTGATACCTTCTCGACTGTACGATGCCTTATCGAAAAATCTATACGCCTGTCAAGTCTCAGCATATCATTAGGTACGTAACATCGATCGACAATCGCAGACCTCCATCGTCTAATAGGTATTATATTATTGCCCAGATATCGGAGATTTCAACCTCCTCGACTTCCACAAAATATCGACGCTGCGATCACTCACCATTGGCTCCACATTCAACTCCTCCAAAAGCCAAAATCCCGACCCTTTCTTCGGTCTTGTCGGCGAGTTGGATCGCCTTCAAAAAAGCAACAACGCTACCACGCTCGAAACAATCATGGTACATGTTACCATTGGGTCGGACTCAGTGGCGCCCGCGGATGAGGAATGGGGTAAGCTCGACGAAGTACTCGCAGTTCAATCTGGATCGGACGGTGGATGGCCGGCTCTACGAGAGGTCGTTCTGGAAGTTGAGCTCATCGTATGCATGATTGGTAGAGATGAAAATAAAATGCAGCGAGTAATCGAGGATCAATTTCACCGATTGAGAGCGAGTAATTCGGTAGTGTTTGAATCTGACGTTTGGACTGAGATCGATTGTAGTAGTTATGATCATTAGTTGGTAATGATACAGGTTACTCTTCCTTTCTTTAGAACTACTTTTCTAAGCGCTATGTATGATTTTTTGGCATTTCCCTTTTTTTTTTGACCCTTGTACACATATTAATGCAACATACCCTAACATTCTCGCATCAGCGAACCTTTGAGTCGCCTTCTCACCATCTTCGTCTCGTGGTTCTCGAATTGGTAACCGACACTATGCAACGATAGGCCTACGTTCGCACCCATTTCTCTTCGTTGGACATATTTAGACTTTAGTATACGAACTCGATAAATTGGTCGCTCGCATGATGTTCTGGTTCTCGATTGAATATCTACAAAAAATGACCTCTCTTTATTCGATAAGCTATACAAGGCACCCTTATTCGTTGGGTTCATAGTCACTTGTAGCGTCGAAATCACCAAAGTCTGGAATATCCGTGAATCGGGAAAGCCTCCTAAACCAATCCGGCCATACATTCGGGAGACTCCGACAGGAGCACTCGATATCATGACACCGCTTGGACTTGAAATCTCCTTGCGGCATGACTCCAATATTCGAACAGCTTTCGTCGAGCTGTTGGCGGTACATTATATATGCGTATGTCCAGGCAGGACAGTCAAGGCGCAATGCATGACGCTCAAACTCGCCAATTGCATAGGTCGAAGCGTCTTGCCACTTCGAAAAGTACTTGAGCTGATAGCACGGTGAATTTTTAGTTTAATATGGTACCACCGAGAAATAAATTGCTCACATAACGTATCAGTAGGCCTGGCGCAGTCAGATACTTAATGGCTTCATCAATACCTTCTGTCAAAGATGACTTGGCAGCCTTGTTGGCAAGGGGCAGATAGTCATGGAGGACGCAGTGGTTCAGAATTTGAAGGGGGTATTCAACTTGGAAATGTCTATACCATAATCATAGGAGATTAGTTGATATGATATAGAAATAGTCAGAGCCATACTGCATGGTGAGGTAACAGGCATTCATAGCAGCAAACACAACATATTTTTCCGCTGTCTCTGCAAGTCGGAAAAAATTGTTGATGTCATATTGGATTTCATAAAATAGATCCGGTTGTCTGAACGACGTGTCTTTAACAGGAGGCTGGACAAAGCGGAAAAGTAAATCCAAAATATCGGAGTGTTCGGATAATGGAACGCGCTTTGCGTCCACCACGATGTTCTCATCGGCTCGGGGAAATCCAATGCTGTTTACACTCAAATGCGAGCTATGTAGCTTGAACAGAACACTATCAGAGGAGAGGAAAGTGACATCAGCAGTGGGCGAATTGACTGTTGTGGGATGTCATCGCTGGAATTGAGAAAACCTTCACGCTTGAATGGATTGCACACGTACATGATTCAGATTTCCTCGGTTTGATAACTCTTTCTTGATCTTTATCCGAGTCGGCAGATTCCATTTGAGAGAACGAAGGATTTGACAGAAGGATGTGGTACGCCTAAATTATCGAAGACGCTTATCGTTGTGTTATCGCGATCACTTTTCTCCCCAACGGATATCGGTCCGGGCGAACCTTAAAGAGCAACCTCATCGTGAAATCGATATATTTATTTTGCTTATTCCTATTCCAACGTCAGGACGAAGACTTCTGCATAAGGGTGCTGTATAGTATAACATGAATGTCCGAGTCAGGCTTGAGGCCTTGAGGATACGATAGAATCACAATAGCACGAACTCATATCATAGCCTATAAAGTATATGACAGTTTGATTAGGAATGAAAGAGTACAAGTAACATCAAATAGTAATAGTGCTGAACGTAGGAACAACCGGTGGCAAGTTGGAATACTTTTCTAGAAATCTCGGCCATCGCAGTTCTAGATAGAGGTCTTTACATTGACACATCTCATTCGTGCATGTAGTCAGGTCCGAGTCCTCCTCTGGAATCTCAGGGCGAATGTCGATCGAAAGAAGGCTCCGATCAACCTGTTGACGATACTTTGCGTACGCGTAGATCCAAACGGGACATTGCATGGGATCAAGGAGGATGCCCTCGAAGCGAGAAATGGCTTTTTTTGCGGGTTCTTGGTATTTCGAGAGATAGATCAGCTTAAGATGAGAAATCTATATCAGTACTTGATCAAGGAATGCGCCATGGAAAAGCCTACGTAGCGCTGTATGACGCCAGGCCCTGTGAGCTTTATTGCCACTTGATCGAGTGGCCGCAGAAGTGAATTTTTGGCAGCCTCATCCGCAAGATCGCGATAGCCATGCATTGCTGAGTGGTTGAGCGCCTCCAGGGGGTACTCTTTGACAAGCTGTCTATTGAAATGACCTCCGCGATCAGCCAAGTTGCGAACCGAATAACACAGGAACCGAACCACATACTGCATACGGGTGATGCAAACATTCATCGCGGCGTAGACGATGTACTTCTCCGCTGCCTCCGCTAGCTTAAAGAGAAGCTCAGGCTTCAAAGAGCCCACCAACGGCTGTCGAAATTCGCGCGACTCAGGCGGCGGCTCGATGAACTGGAAGAGAACATCGAGGATGGTCGAATGTTCTGCGAGTGGAACGAGCTCTTTCCCGACGATAGTGTTTTCAGAGAAATTCGCAAATCCCATGCTGTTCACATTTAGATGTGTGCTGTGTAGTTTGAACAAAACGAGGTCGGAGGAGATGAATGTGACATCACCGGTCGGTGAGTTGACTATATAGCAGACGATAATGAGTGAGTGACTGGTGGGCGGTCACTAGGGTTACGTACAGATAGAACTCTCTGAGATCTTGGGAGCAGATGAAGGAGGTGTAGATGGAGCAGCCATAGATGATGCCAAAAGAGTCTTGAATGATGTGTAGGAAGAAGGTAGTGACACGACGCGACGCGACGCGTCTGAGGAATTTCAATCGGCGCCTGCCGAAAGTCGTATGATGTTACAGCGGTTCGAAATTTCCTATTGCTTTCGCCTCTCACTTCAACTCCGCCTCTCGCATTCATGCTCTACTTTCGGACTTTCTCTCAACGCTCAGCGTTTGACACGGACTTGACGTTCTAGTGGGGTCATTGTTACAGACAGGGGACAGGATAGGACAGACGGAGAACCAGTATGTAACCACATGTGCTTCATTCGAAATCCAGTGGTGATTATTGACTAACAGTGATGCGTGCAAGTTTGCGTCTCGAAAGCTTTCACAATGCATTGAAGGAGGTGACTCATTACAAGCCCTGGAATCTCTCTCAGCTGGCGTACATTTGCAGAGGGAAATATGACCTCCCGCTCTGTCCTCTCCGCATATCGCCCGTATCACGATCGCAGACTTCCGAACTTTCAAAACCCTCTCCTCGATGTGAGCTTGGGCCTCTCAACACTTGGCGTCTTTCTTTACTGCCTTATGCGTCAACGTGAAGCGAAGACGCACCTTTTCGATTCGTCGAAAGGCGCATTAAACTCAGAGTGAGTCCTTTTGACACAACACGAAATCGGTATCAATGAAAACGCTCTTAGTAGATCGAACTCTTTCTTCGCTAGTTCTCTGGCCATCTGCGCCTCAAAGAATTATGGTCCCGGATTGGAAAAGCATACGGAGTTGGGATGAAGATGTGTGTATCACAGTATCAGCGTTTCCAGAACAACGGTGCGTTCTATTGCTTGTTGAGCGTTGACGTATAACTCATGCATTTAAACCACCTATTCGGTCATCCTACGAGCAGTTCTTCAGAGGCAACTTTGATGGACGACTGGCCATAGAACCTCTCCCTTAGATACGTCACTATCGGGGCTACATCAACCCGTTTCTTTCCATGCCTCTGAAATGTTGAAGCTCTTGGTCATCTTCAAACTCTGTCGTCTATCTCCTGGATTTGACATCCTAGAAGTTATCTTCCTGCATCCCTTACGAAGACGGCGAAGGCCGACCTGAGCAAGCTTTTATACCAAAGATGGCTACTGTAGAACATTGTACCGTAGAGATGGTACATTTTCAATGTACGACTCTAATTTTATCATGTTTTTCACCTTGTCTCCTCCAGTCGGACCAACGGAAAAGCTTCATGAAGACAAAATTCGCGCGTCAATTCTTATCATACACAAATTATATGCTTCTCAACGACATGTTGGACGAGATCGCTTGCCAGTATAGGTTCGCGATCACATCCATCCCAGTGGCACGGTATCGTAAAGCTCGATGTCAAGCTATAATCGGGAAATCCACCTTTTCCTTTCTTAGGCATCATTACTCCGTGAAAGAGACGCAAATGCTCCAAAAAAACTTCCGTCGACACTGTTCCTTTGAAGAGGCGAAGGCAGATGCCCTTCGGCCAACGACACCAACGGCACCAGAATTGCTGGATTTTCCTTGGACCTGGATTAGATACTTTGAGACTGTCGACGAGCTCCGTAGCTTCCTCGCTTTTGACGTCCATCATTGGAAAATCAAACTCTGACCTATCCTCTGTAAGTAAATTTGGGGAGAGATTTTAGCTTAGGAATGTACCTCATTGATGAAGCGCAATAAAATGATAAACCCAAGCACTTCGGCCTCTGAGCCGTAGAATTCGAACTGAGCCTCGATGTAGTAGGTAATTTCGGTAATGGCTCAAAATCAGGCGGCAGTATCACTGAGTCGCTGTTCTCGGGTAATTTTACGTTGGTCGATGACATGGGAGGATAGGATAGGAAGTAACTCGGTGGCTCGGTATGCGCTTAAATAGCGCATAATATCGTGTGGCCCAACCTTGTCATGGCCCACGCAATCTTTCCATTGCCTCGTTGATGAAAGGGTCACTGCACGTTTGCAAAGAGGTCGGCTATTGCTCCGAAGTGAAAGAGACTTCGCGACCCTACATACTTATGACCTGCGACTGCGGATGCTTTGCGTTTCTGCATGACGATATACTCAGCTCATCGTTGAATATCTATTTACGCTTATACTTAAGTCATCACATGTACCACTGAATTTAAACGGACATTCATTCAAAGCACAAGTATACAGACAGACTAGACTAGGCTCTGTGCGCGAAGGTGGAGACAGGGAAAGAGTGAACTGGCAAAAACTAGCAGGACACATCGAGAAATTGTGAACATATGAGTCCAACGTTTTGAGCTCAAAATCTCTTTCTTCACTCGCTCCGGAACAGAGCTCTAGCGATTCGGAAGCGTACGCAAATGCATTGTGCAATCCACAGCGCTTGAAGATACATATAGACCATTACGTGTATTTATACGACCTTAAAAGTCCAAACGAGTCTCCAACGTTCCTCCCAGTCATTCACTTCGTTTTTCATAGAAGAAATGAACGGCTTTATCCCACAACTTGGTAACCGTCTACATCTCTGTCTCCGCATCCCATCCTAACCCCAAAGTCAAAGACACAACCGAATCCGACGGACGCCTTATCGACTCGCGCACTGCGCACCTGGTGTACGGCGCCGCCGTCTTCGGATTTCCCCTCGGAAGGACCGACGAAGAGGTCGCATCGAAGATGGTACCGCCATTCCCCATACCTAAACTATTCGAAACCCCAGAAGAACTGAAAGAAAGACGTACTGAGTTCCTGAAAGAGCGCATCGAGTATCTCAAGGAGGAGTGCGCGGTCGTGTGGCCCAAGGATAAGATGTGCACGAAGATCTGCCATTGGGATAGACGCACTATGATGGTCCTCGCGGTCGTCTCTTGCACAGAGCCGAATGATGAGTATATTCCGAGGGGGTTTATTCAGCAGCATATGGTCAGTGCCATGAGAGATGGGGGCTTCGAAGATCCGCCTCGATGGTTCTACCTGAGGTATTGAATCCGGATGTTCGTCACTTTCTGTCGTGTATGTATCATGTACTGGGTCGATTTATCCCCTCGGATAGGAAACGCCTGAACTCCGCGCGTTACGCAGTTAAATCTGAGGGAAATAGAGGACAGTTATAAGGACAGATATTCGAAATTGAGAAAAGGTATGTACTAACATCAGATGTGGCTAGGGTCTTTCAGTCGATATCCACAAAGCACCTTTGTCGGGGTATGTGGACTGTCGTTCTTTTGGGAAGTATCAATTGCGATTCGATCTAAGAGAAAGACTACAAAAAAGGGTTCAGAAAGTGAGAGTGTACAATATTCTGAAAATTGACTCACCACGCGAAGGGTCTACTCTTCGTTGAAAGCGAAGTGGGTCTATACTTCGTGTCAATGGGCACGCAGACAACTCGTCAGGGGTTTAGCCAACGTGAGCGTACGTAGAATGGAGACAAAATTGAACGTACGAATGGTACGTGGGCGATTACGCAGCCAGAAAGTGATAAGCTTGAAGGGACATCACGCAACGTTCAACTCGACTTGAAGGATGTGTGCATCGTTTGCCTGGAATGCGTTGTAGAAGTGGAATGCGTTGTAGAAGTGGAATGCGTTGTAGAAGTGGAATGCGTTGTAGAAGTGGAATGCGTTGTAGAAGTGAAGATATATCATCGAGAAGAATCTGATACATAGCGCAAGTGGGATATGTCCTATGAGTATACAAATCTACAAACAGGAACGTCAGCTGGGTAGAACATAATTCTACAAGACCATATACACACCTCTCTTGAACCACCCAGAACCCGCACGCCTGACTCTCTATTTGTTACCGCTGTCATCACTGGCGAGCGATAAAACACACAAATGCGCCCATGACCCTGACGTACACGTGTCTCGACTATATGCACACCATCTGCTTCGTCTGAGCGATTGACGGTGATGACGGAAGTACGACATAGTTCTGGAGAAAATAGACTTAGGATCATCCTAAAATACGTGCGTCCCATTTTTCGTAGACGGGCTGACGACATGTCGACGAGGAAAGGACAATGATACGGGCAGCGGTTGTGGAGAATTGTTTAGAGCGTAGACTGTTTTTTGGGGTAGGTATATGCGCGTCATTTGTCGTGGTAAACGTCTCCATAATCATAGTAGATGAGGGGTTGAGGAGGATAAATGCGCGAAATCGACACGGCGAGGCCGGTAGGAACGCCATTAAGTGGGAGTTGTATGTGTGTTCCTGGAGTGCGTAGTAAACAGATGAAGCGCAACGAGGTACGCTTGCGACTGTTTGATACACCATACTATAAAGCAAGAAAGTAAGTGGTGGGCGGCGAAGAGGAAAGGATGAAATAGGAATGGATGATAGCGATTTATCGACGAAGTAGAACGACGAAATGAGACGTATGAGGGACATAATTCCTCGAACATCTTCCTCCTTTTTCTCCTCCCCTTTTTCTTCTTCGGATTCCTCCTGATTTCACCCTGACAAGTACAGAAAGGCTGACGTGTATAAGGCGACGGGGGTTGAGCCAGTGCAACTCGGCTAACCACGCCACGAGAAGTGGTCGTCGATGCCAGAGATTCGGACACAGCTATTGGAGCATGATAGCGTAACCGAGGGCTTGCGTGCATTATCTTTTTGTCCTAATAGTTGTCCCACTACGATAAGGAGTCGTCCTGAGAGCTTGCAGCAATGTGATGAGAAAATGAATGTAGAGAATACACGTACGATAGTAAAAATAGCCCGTAATCCCTCAAGTCTCCCTCCAACCCTACATGGGCGAAGAACCCTATATGCAGTCGCGCGAGAGCGTTGGAGGCGCTGAAAATGATTTGCGCAATGCGAACGACAACGAGGAAGGAGAAGGTCGTAGGCGGTCATCCATAGAGGTTGGCACGGTAGATGCTCAGGAAATATGGGGGTACGCAATTGGAGTCCACAACCGTAGAAGTGGAGGTAGACGTCAGGATGAAAGGTGTCCAACCGTGTTGAATCGAACGTCGGTAATCGCGCCGATTCGATTTGATGGGATTGGTCAGCGATTCTGAACCGTTTGCTCCTCTGATCGATTCCCATACCTTGCTTGCCATCCCCTCCAACATCCTTCTATCCATTGTCTACTTGTCCATCCCGTACATTGCGCTCCAATTATTTTGGCGCTCTTTCTCTAATCACGCCTTCTCTACGTGTCTAGTCCGGGAAACGTGATCGTTGACCGTAGCAGCGCAGCATCGATTACGGAGATGTAGGTACGCCCCAACAGTATTCGCGAGCTCTCGTCGATTCCTCATGCAGGCGGAACAGAAGCATACCAATCGACTATTGTCATATGTTATGTACAAGACTACCTAATCGGCGTGCGATTTTGCAGACGGTGCGAGTTCCTCATTGTCGACTCTCCACCGCGTCAACTTGCGTTCCCATATGCACGACGATATCGGTATCCGTCTCCCCCCGCAATTATCGCGAGTCTTCAAATCCTTTGAGGGATGAGGTACCCTGTTTGACATTTGATCCTCTCCTTCATGCGGCTTGTGCTGTATTCAAGCGGAACAGCGGGAGGATGAGGGGATGAAAACTTGCGTTGCTTTCACCTATGCTGTCATGCTGTCATCCTCCTCCACGAGTTTTCTCTTCCTTTTTCACTTACCCAAAGTCGCTCAGTATGTGTATACTCAATGAATAAGACCATGGTGACCAAGATGCAGGAAAATACCTCACGAATGTCCGAGGTCCAGCTGCGATGGTGCGTGCTCTTCCACTCTCTCCCACTTCCACGTCGCCATTCGAAACGATCCATTATACACCTCATGTCCCACAGTCATCACACTTAATCCCACTCTACACATGCTTCCGTGCCCTTTCTTCAGTTGTTCATGGCTTGGATTTGTTGATATATCTGATAATGATGTAACATACACGCCCCATGATGTCAGTAAATTGTTCCGTCGCGGAAGCATCGTACAGTACTGGTGAATATATTTTCCTTGGACTGTTGGCAGTTTTCATTTGTGCTTGAGTGTGAGCTATGGATTGGGATTTCGCTCTTTCGATCTGTGTTTACGTTCTTGAACCCTACCTTGGTATCGATGCCCCTCCTTTCTCCCTTCCATCTTCATACTCACACACCTGTTCTACAACGCCGTGTATTCATACCCATCGCATACATACTCCGCGGAACGCATCGGACTTCTCTGTTCTAATCGTCGCACATGGAAACAATGGCCCATTATATACTCCGTGTCCTAATCATCACTATCCTAGCTTGATCCCATCTTACGCATGCTTCCGTGCCTTTTCTCGACCATATCTTGGATCGCATCCGTTGATATTCTTGATGATGTCATATGTACTAGTACGGCCCATGATGCATTGCGGCATACGCGGAAGCAATAAAAAGCATTGGTGGGTGTCACTATTGTTCAAGCTATGTATATTGATTGGCCAAACTGGAATCTGAATCGCTCCTTCAATTTTTGGCTACTAGGCGCGCCAGGCGCATGAGTACCTCACTCGCTAGTCTTAGGTACGAAGTAAATACTGTAATATATATACGTTGATGTGCCTGCGGTCGTATATACAGTGTATATAGTGAAATGAATCACAAAACAAAATATACAACCATGAGTTGGCGTGAAGGGTGCGAGGACAGTTCAGGAAGGCGTTCCTTCCAAGGTCAGTCTCTCAAATACAAAGGTGAGGGCGTACTAAACATAAACTACGACCTGCGGCAAAGGTCCGAGGTGCGCAGCGAGCGAGGGAGACGAGACGATGAGTACGAGGGGCGTGGGAAACGGCGAAAACGATAAGAGTTAGTGGCTGCGAGAAGC
>MU155485.1:0-30830 GCA_015484465.1 Pholiota conissans
CGACATTCCGCGAGCCCAAAAAAACCGAGCACTGTGAAAGACGACATGAGGATGATGAGAATGGGGGGAAAGAAGCAGGGGAACATATGCACGGGCAACGATTCCTATAAGGATAGCGGGTGAAACAATTAAAGAGAGAAAGACAATAGGAGAACAACCATAAATGGTGTTAAAATGAAGTCATGGACGCAGACAACAAAGGAAGCGCCCGTCCACTCATGAAGAATGAGCAGATGACCCTTGCCGAGCGTCGAGAAAAATGCAACTATACCCAATTAAGACGAAAAACTGCACGAAATAGGTAAGAGCCAAACACGAGCATACGAATTCACCACATCTGCTTAATAGTAGAGTAATATTGATAAATCAACAGATATGGCGATGCTACAATGTATGGAGTCATTCTATCCGTGTTGTATCCATTCCAATATTCCTTACAATTACGGAAGCAGGTAAGCATCCGTTGTACCGTATTACCACGCATGCATTGATGTTAAACACCCTCTAGTATTAATGTTTACTGGCCCAATAGCAGGTGCAATCCTACCACCATCAGAAAACTCTCTAAGAATACGAATGAGCAATGTAACTTCTGCAGGCATTTTGGTGTCAGCATGCACGACCATCATCACCACGGCCCTAATAACTTCCCGGATCCTCTCATTTTTGAGGCATGAAGACATTTCATCCAAAAAATTCTGGCATATTATCGACATTGTAGTGCAATCTGGAGCAGTATACTCGCTCGCCTTAGTATTTTACGGTGCAGCAAGCATACTCGAGAATGAGGTTTTAAATGTACGGATATTCATTTTTAACCTCTGGATAAGTGCTTTTGCATTACCGCTAGCAGTACGTTCAATTATATTTTTCCACTCCTTGACCTAATGTTGTCCCAGGGAATGTCAACCACTCTCATGGTCGCCCGAGTTGCTACACTCTCCGACGACACCAATATCTCGACATCCATGCACCTGACTGGAATTCAATTCAAGCCTCGCTCTACGGCTTGTACCACTGTCGGCGGTGTGTCCGTACCCCTTTACACGTGTAGCGACTCGGATACTGCTGGAGATACAGCAGCTGAAGTGAAACAGGCCCAAGGTAAATAATTAACCCAAGAATAATGCATGCATCTTCTGATTATGTTTATAGTACCAACCCCGAAGAAAAATAGTACCCCGGACATTTGAATGAGCCAAAAAGTCAGACGAGCAAAGTTCGGCATCACGAGCATGTACATTATAATTCACATTTTATTTACATTTCTAATACAGTAATTATATCGGGTATGGAACGAGCGGAGGGTGTGAGCAGCGGACATCGATATCTCACCCGCGAAGGAAACCTATACAGTAAGAATTCAGGACAAAGGAGCGAGCTTTGGCGCCAAGGAAAGCGTAACGGACAGGAACAACGGTATCATAGTCGTTTAAGTTTGAGAGGATTACTGAATTGAAGCCTTGAAAAAAAGTCATTAGCGATGGCAGATATCGACTAAACGCAAAAGGAACTGACTTGCAGGAACGAACGACATGTTTTTCTCTACTTACCACAGCCTGAGGGTCGACATCTGCCTTTGCACCTTCGTCTCAGCATCTTATCCAAGCACGCACGTCACGAGCCCCTCCGCCTCAAGTTATTCATATAGAGGGATTGGATTCCCTACGGAACAGACACGTCCACCGATCCGACCGCCGACACCGAACGACAACAAAATGCGCGCCCCCGAAACTATAACAATCTACGATGAAAATTCGAGTCGTCGATCCTCGACGTTCGTACATGGTGGGTACGACAACGAAACACGAACGTGGCGCTTTTGTTATTCCGTCATTTCGTAGTGGTGTCGTCGTTTATCCATTTTCCATGCCGAATGGGTGAGGAGATACAGCCCAAACGCACTCGGTATGGGTAGGTGACGTAGCACTTCCAACATACGCAGTACGCATGCGCAACGCGTATACGTTCTGTACCCGCGGGATTGTGCGTCTTCGACTCGAAGACGTACGCGGGACGGCAGGAATTGAGATGGTGCGCGGGTTGTGGTGAATAGGATGGTGGCGTAAGAGGGAGATGGCGACTTGTGACGGAGATGGGGATAAGAGAGACAGGGATGTTGGCGTGTGCCTGTTGACGTTGACGTTCGCGTTTGTCATTCGCTGCTGATGTCGAAGCATACCGAAGGACTTGATAGGAATGGCTAGGCCAGACTGCGCTCAGCACCGAGCGCATAGGCGCGTGCATGCGAAACACGTACACATTCTAGGCTCGTGGGAGTGGAGGTGCGTCTTCGACTCGAAAACGTATGCGGGGCGGCGGGGAGGTGTACTGTGCGCGGGTTGTGATAAATGGGATGGAGATGTGAGAGAGAGATGGCAATGTGTGAAGGAGATGGCAATGTTGGTGCATGCTGGTTGACCCTGACGTTCGCGTGTGTCGTTTGTTGTTGATGCTGAAATGTGCAGAAGGACTTGAAGGGAATGGCTAGGTCAAACTGCGCTCAGAAACGGACGCATAAATGCGTAGAAGGCCGGTTCGTAATGTCGCTCTGAAGAGTTCCGAAGATGAGAAATGAGAGGTTTGAGGGCGTCGGCCGTCGATGACGATGATTCCATCATGCCTACGCCTAGCGTAGATGATATGAAGCTGGAGGGGACGCGTACACGGGACTGACGTGTGGATGGACGGATGGGAAGACGGGGAGCAGAAGAAGAGAGGATGGGCCTAATAGAGACGGAAGCAGGGGCGCAAGCGGCGGGATGAGGTGCATTCTGTATGCTGTGGCGTAGCATGTCCGAGATATGATGTGGCTTCGCAAATCTGAACGCCAAGCTTGGTCGCTGAGCGCTGAGCCTGAACGGCCATTGTTTTCGGAACGTCTCGGCGAATTGAGTGCGGGCGGATAAGCGAGGTCGCAATGGGACTTGAAACGTGCAGAGGAGATGCCACAAACATCACTCAATAGGTACTACTGGGTAGAAGAATGAGCGAAAGAACGAGCGAGACGAAAGTATGGAGCTGACATTTACTTGAACCGCCCGTCGTTCGAGTTGAGTTGTCGTGCGCGGGTGTAAGAGCGCTGGATGAGAAATTGGAGAGGGAAGAGGAGGCTAACAGCCGAAGTTGGAGGGCAGGTTTAGCTACTTGCACGGATCTGAGTTAGTGTTCATGAAAGCATCGACGGTCAATCGATGACTGTGAGGGAGAGATTGGGAAAAGTCGAGCGCGCAGAAGAAAAGAAAAGATGACGTCAGCATTGAACGTTGGATTTTTGATGTCAGCGGCATGCTGGCGGCGGTGCTCTCATCCTCTCCCTCCTCCCCAACCACGACCCATCCGCTACGCCTTGCTCTATCCTCTGTCATTCGGCGATGCGGTTTTCCCTCATTTTCTGTCCATCAAACTCATTCACCTCCTTCATAACCAAACGAAAAGCAATATGGCCTGACGACAACGCCTTGGAGGATGTTTCCTCTCGCGCACCCATGCTCTACTCGCTAGCTCGATACTTACTTCCGTCATAAGTAGCCTATATCACTCGTCTCCCTCCTTTTTTTTTTTGGCATGGACAATGTGATGACACAATGCTCTCGTCGTCGCCCATGGGCCCTTGAAGCTTGGCTCTTATCCATCCTCTTCCTCGCGCACACTACGAATATAGCCCAACCGGAGACCTCCCTCCCACCTTTTCGAAACCCGTACTCTCCATCTCCGCCAACACGAACGGAGGGCCTGCTCTCTTTCCTGCTCAAACGTTTACCAGCACCCACCTCGCCAGAACCAGAACCACCGCATACAAATCAACAGCACACCATAACGCACTCGCGTCTTTCTGTTGGTCGACAGCCCGATGACTGGTGAGTGAATTTCGTTAATTACGGGTTCACCAGAGGGCCTCGGCTTGTTCGTATTGGGAATGGCGTCCATTGTCGCTGGCCAGCCCGTCTCCTACATACGTCCGTCTACGCAGCGCACCCTAGCGCACCCTCTCCGTCCATACGGGGTAAGTAAGGGTAAGGGAGGATAGGAAATAGTGGTACCAGCAAATTTCCTGGACCATTTTCGATTCATAATACGTAAAGTACTCGATGGATGGTATTACCATTGGATTCGGGGTGTGTCGATGAGTGTTCTCATTGCTGATGATACAGCAGGTATGAGTATCAGCCTGTTGTTCGGCTACACGGTAGAGACAGTTACGGTTGCCTCAGCCTGTACTAGTGGGTGTAATAAATGCACTGGAAGGGGTGAATGTGTCGGAGAGCTTTGATGGCGATTTAGATTTCGATGCATGTGGAATCTATATAGGACTAGAAGTATATGGCACTGCGTGCGACCCGTATAAGGTGATCTGTTTGCAATGAGAAATAAGCGAAGAACATCATCACAAGGAAAGCAAGGATCGTGAACACCCCGATAAATCAGCTGTGTTGGGCGCCTAGTACTATCATATTTTGCGCCTAATTGCATGATGTCTAATTCGGTGTCTGTTCACAGGGTTATGACAGCGAGTGAACATTCCAGATACCCGACGCCAAGACGCAGATATCGGGCGGTGTTTGATTGTGTCAATAAAATTCACCGCCTTCAAATTGCCTCTTCACTACTACTCACTACATCGGTAATATGCTCATCATTCTGCTCTTTTTCACCTTATTCCAGACTCTGCGGGGTGTACCCTTGTCCTCCCCGACCAATCCACTCGACGACTTCTCCACCTTCTGCCCTCGCGCTACTGACAGTCACTTCGGCCAGCGCACCGTAAACGACATCGTTATCAGCTGCTTCGCCACAATTTTCGCGTGTACTTGGTCGGCAATTCATCCAAATATACCTGCCCCCACGGACTGCTGGTGGACGCGCTTCAAGCGTCAAGTAATAACCATGATATGTGCATTGCTGGCGCCGGAACTCATAACATATTGGGCGCTTGAGCAGCGTTTAGCTGCGAGAGAAATTATGGAGGAATATAATAAGGAAATTCTGAAAGGTATATAACACAACTGCCGATTAGGAGAAGTGTATTTATCAGGATATAAACAGATTCTACAAGCCAACCAACATCTATCCTTGAACGCATAAAGCGTCTATTTCGTGACTCCTCACCACCAGCTTCATCCAAATCATCCGCGAACAGACCTCAATGGACTTTGACCCATGGATTCTTCCTACAGATGGGTGGTTTCATGCTTTCCGATGACGGAATGCCTACCCACATATTAATTGATGGAAGTCGTTCGAAAACTCCCAAAGAATTACAACTAATACACAACATCAAGGAAGGAGTTATCAGTCCACCAAGAATCACGGAAGAAGACATTCAGGACCGCAGCAAAGGCGACATCATTTCCAAAACCATCATCATCCTCCAAACGACGTGGTTTGCCGTGCAATGCCTCGCACGATGGTCCCAACACCTTCCTCTGACCGAGCTCGAGATTGTTACACTGGGATTTGCAATGCTCAATGGTATCACCTACGCACTGTGGTGGAACAAACCACAGAACGTAGGCCGCCCTGTGTTTCTCGAGCGGGAAGGGCTGACACGTGCGTCCAGTGAAATACCCGAGGCGATCGATCAACCAGCCGAGCCGACTACTGCTGAAAACATTGCAGGTTCCTCACACGAGCCGGAAACAGAGCGCCAGGCGACATTGGAACATCCTACCCGTAAACAAGAGGGATTTTTGACGCGAATACTGCGGAAGTCTCGTAGTGCCATTGAGATTATTGTTTACCTTCAAGCGCAGCTTTTACGCCCACTGCGGAAGCTAATAGACGAGGGAAAGGTTCACAGAGATCGCGTGTCAGTCTTCTACAGATCCGAGTTAAAGGATGAACATGACACGGTTGCGTCAATCATTGTGCTAGTCATTGGGATCCTCTTTGGTGGCGTGCACCTGATTCCCGGCTGGTTTCTCGACTTTGCATCATCTCAAGAGAAGTGGCTATGGCGGACTTCCGCTATAATTATAACTGTGGCGCCTATACCTATAGGCATGGGTTTCATCCTGGAGCATATCAATGCATTGGGCACTGTTGTGACAATTGCTGTAGGAGCCACTGTTGTCATTTGTTTCCTTTACCCATTTGCTCGCATCATTCTCCTTATTATATCTTTTACATCTCTGCGCTCACTCTCACCCGCCACCCTCCAAACGATAGAATGGACTACTTTTATTCCTCATCTGTAGATTCTTGCTTGTTATGCATTCACATACTCAAGAGTACTGTAGCCTACAGTAGAAGAGATATACTTCGGGAACATTTTATTTGTACTCGTACAATGCTGTTTAATGCGAACGAAGGGCAATTCAACCATTCTCCATGAGACCTCCTGTGGTTCACCTGAAGGCACGGAAATGGAAACGAGCAAAATTCACCGTCGAAGAGAAGGATGGGATGCGGCAAAAAATCCTGCCCAACTCATCACGACTCCAACAGAGTGCCGCGCCGATGCCTCTCAACTACGAAGCCTATAGAGTAAGGATCCAGGATTAGGTATTAAGCTCCAGCGCTAACGAGCCACTGAAGAGCGAAACGAAAAGGAACGACGGCATCAGTCGTCTAAGCAAGTCACCAGATAAAGAATTGAAGTCTTCAATAAGGTGATATCAGCGAAGCCATACATTGACTAAATGCAACTAACCTACGGGAACGACATGTCTCTACCACAGGGACAATATCTACTTTCGTACTTCAACTCATCGTTTTATCTCAGCATGCACATCACAAATTCCTCCGCCTTGTCATTCGTGTAAGGTTTGAGTTCTGACTGTTCAACCATCGACGCGAGGAAGACTTCAATGTAGAGTGCGAGCGCTCGAACCGAGAGGATGAAAGAAAGTAAGATGCGTGTGGACCATGTATGGCGTTCTGGTCTTTGTAGCGAAGCACGGAATATTTTGACGTGCATGCATCTGGTGGGGGTTACATGTCTGCCGGTTCGACCGCCCGCACCGAACAGCGACAGATTTACGCGTAACCTTGAGACTGTAGCAATCTACAATAGGCATCCGAGTCGTCGATCCCAGATGCTGGTACACGACGGGCAAACCAGCATTATTGGGCGCATTTCCCGTTCGTCATTACGTTATGCTGTCGTCGTTTGTCCGCCGTCCATGGTAGGTGCAGCGAAAACGCGAACGCCACGGATACTCGATGTGGAGCTTCAAACACTCGGAGTTACAGTACGCATGCGAAACACGCACACGTTCTGGACCCACGGGATTGGGAGCGTCTTCGGCTTGAAAATGCACGCGAAATGGTGGGGGCTGGGAAGGAGCACAGGATGTGATGAATAGGATGGAGATGTGAGAAGGAGATGGCGACATATGAGGGAGACAAGGACGTTGGCGCGGCCGGTTGACGTTGACGCTCGCGTTCGCGGTTGTCATTGGGTTCGGAGTGTAGCGGAGGACTTGGAAGGAATGGCTAAGCCAGACTGCGCTCAACAATGGACGTTGGCGCGTGCCGGTTGATATTGATGTTTGCGTTTGTCGTTCGCCGTTGAGGTCGAAATGTATGGAGAGACTCGGACACGGGCGCATGTGCGTGTAGATGCCCTGGCCTATTTGGTACATCGTCCGTGCAGAATAGGTTCAAGAATGAGATAAGAGGTGTGTATACTTCCGACGACGATTATTCATCATGCTTCAGCGCGGATGATGCGAGGCTGGATGGGACGTGTACATGCGATTGACGTGTGGATGGATGGGGAGACGGGTAGCGGGAGAAGAGTGATTGGACATATAGAGGGACACAGGGACGTTCTGTATGCTGTGACAGAGCGCGTCCGAGATATGGGAGGTTGGCGAGTCCGAACTCTGAGGCTGAAAGGCAATTGCTGTCGGAGCCTCTTGGCGGAATGAGTGTGCGACGGATTGGCGAGGTAGAGACGGAAACGAGGGACGGGTGGAGGAGACACTACAAAAATCAGTAGGTGCTACTGGGTGGAAGGATAAGCCACGAAAGGAGTGAGATGGAGGTATGGAGCTGACCGAATTCACTAGAACCGCCCATCGTTCGAGTTGAGCTGTCATCCACGGGCGTATGAGGGCCAGACGATGAATGGGACGGGAAAACAGTAGACAGAGGGGATGGGTTGTCCGACGTGTAGGCCGAAATCCACAGGCGTAGGTGTGTTTGTCGGTACTGGCCACTTTTCCGACCGTACTAAGACAGTTGAAGTTGGAGGGCGGGCATGGTGTACGCTGGCTCCGGGGTGGCGGTCATGAAAATGTCGACGGTCCAGGGTGATGCTGGTGCACAGTCCATGTGGGCTCGTAGGATACGAAGCAGCGATGATTCCTGCATGGAGCTTTAACTGTGTCTTGAGAAGGGGTTGACAGGGAGTGATCGGGAGGAGTCAAGGAGTCCAGTCGAGTGCGTCGAGGATGAAAACGGATTGATGCCATCAGCATTGGTGTGAGCGACCTCCACTGCTCTTCACCTTTTCCTATGATGGTGCATACATGCCAACCCCAAAACCTGCGACCTCTTCTTCAAAGTTCGAACACGCAATTATCATAACCGACAACAAGCCGTACGACGGTCCACTCGTCTCAACATCAACCCGCCTTCCGATCTCTGCTTTCGGTGATGCAATCTCCTCGTCTGTATTCGTACGTCCAATCCACCTTCCTCCTTCAAAGCTTCAAGTCCAACGAACACCGTTCTGACCACGCGCAGACTCCGAGTAATGGTCCTTTAATCGCGTCCGCTGTCCCGAAACACGACTATCACCTTCCACACTCTATCCCGCCAACCCATATCGCACTCTCCAACTCCAATCCCAATCGTCGATCTCGGTTCCAGGATCAGCAGTCAAATTACGGGAATCGAAACGAAATCTGACGCGCATTTGTCGGTGTATGGACGAGACTCGGACTGTGATTCGTCCATCCTTTCCCAATCATGACGACGATCTATACGCTTCCCTCCCTCCGTCACTCTCCTCATACCTACATGGAATGGCGAATCTCGTTAAATCGGACTCAGGCGATGTCCTGCCTCTACTTCTCTACTCCGTGCACGTTATGCTGCTTGTTTCTGCCTCGTTACATATGTAATGGCGCAAGAAGTATCTCCAGGTCAGAATCCCCAACACGACTATTCCTTTTTATTTCCAATCATACTTATCCCTAAACTTCTATATGCAGAATCGACTTCTCCGCGCCCGACGATCAGTCCTCGCTCATCCATTCACGTGTATGGTGTTAAATTTTGGGTGCTCGGATTGTACGTCGTTCATTCGTCGACAAAACCACCCCATTCGACCCTCTTCATTTGTCATTTCAGTACCAAGGGGACTGCCCGACATCGAACCCCCGACCTCAGCTCCTCCTCGTCCTGCGCCTCTACCCTCCACTTTGAGTGGTCAGCGGGTAGTGTCGGTTCTACTCGAGTACAGTAGATCCCGGTTGTTACTTGTGGAGAGTGTCGGAATCTTCAGGGCGCCGATGGTTTATTTTTCTACTTATTTAGAAAAGGAAACATTCATAAATTGATGGCGAGACGCACGATGATTGAAGGAGATACCGGGACGAGCTCAAGAGCGAGGGGTCTTGCATTGCTGATGATAGGTATGATTCTCTTGGAATTTATTTATTGATGCGCATGCGTCTCGGACCTCGTCGATATAAAGACACATAAGCCACGGAAAGTACTTCTCTGAATACCAGATATACGAACCATTGGACTCACGGCTCAGGAAACGCAGTAGGGACACATCATAAATCGTTAGGTTTAGCTGCACGGTAGAGACTGAAGATCGCCTCAGCCTCGTGCTGGACAGCTTTGATGTCGCTTTCGATTTCGATCCTGTTGACTACAGTTGGACTCGGAATCCATGTAGAAGTAGAAGCATATGGCGCTGCGTACGACCCATATAAGATGATCCTTTGCAATGAGAAGTGAGTAAAGAACAGCCTCACAAGGAAAGCAAGGACCATGAATTCACCGATGTCGGACGCTAAAGCTGTGTTAGGCGCTTAATATAGTCAATTATATTTAGCGCCCAATTGCATGATATATATTTTAATGTCTATTCACCGGACTATGACAGCGAGTGAACATTTCAGATTCTCTGCATCACCACGCAGACATCGTGCTGTGTTTAGCTGTATCGATAAAGTCTACCGTCTTCAAATTTCCTCTCCGCCACTACTCACTACAGCAGTGTCCGAATATGCTCATCATCCTGTTGTTTTTCGCCTTATTCCAGACTCTCCAGGGTGTACCCTTGTCCTCCCCAACCAATCCACTCGATGACTTCTCCACCTTCTATCTCCGCGACACCGAGAGCCATTTTGGTCAGCGCACCGTGAATGATATCATCATTAGCTGCTTCGCCACAATCTTCGCGTGTACTTGGTCGGCGATTCATCCGAATATCCCTGCGCCGACGGACTGCTGGTGGACACGCTTCAAGCGTCAAGTAATGACTATGATATACGCATTGCTGGCTCCGGAACTCATAACCTATTGGGCGCTTCAGCAGCGTATAGCTGCGAGAGAAATCATGGAGAAATATAATAGGGTAATTCTGAAAGGTATATAAATTGACTGTCTTTCGGAAGATAAGTACTTATGAGGATATAAAAAGATTTTACAAGTCAACCCACTTCTGTCCTCAACAACATAAAAGACGTCTTTCGTGACTCCCCGCCACCGACTTCATCTAAATCATCTAAATCATCCATGAACACACCTAGATGGACTGTTACCCATGGATTCTTCCTGCAGATGGGTGGTTTCATGCTTTCCGAGGACGGAAAGCCTATCCACATATTGATTGATGGAAGTCGTCCGGAAACACCCAACGAATTACGACTTATACACAACATCAAGGAAGGGATTATCAATCCACCAAGAATCACAGAAGAAGACATACAAGATCGAAGCAAAGGCGACATCATTTCCAAAACCATCATCATCCTCCAGACGACGTGGTTCATCGTACAATGCATTACGCGGTGGTCCCATCGCCTTCCTCTCATCGAACTCGAGATCGTTACATTGGGATTTGCAATGCTCAATGTTATCACCTATGCACTGTGGTGGAATAAACCTCAGAATGTAGGCCGCCCGGTGTTCCTCGAGCGAGAAAGACTGATACCTACGTCCGGCGAAATACCCGAGGCAATCGATCCATCAGCCATGTCTATACCGGCTGAAAATGTCGCAGGGTTCTTACACGAGTCGGAAACAGAAACAGAGTGCAAGCCAATGTTGGAACATTCTACCCACAAACAAGAGGGATTTTTGACGCAAAAACTATGGAAGTCTCATGGTGTCTTCGACATTCTGTATTACTTTCTGATGTGGCTTTTGCGCCCATTGGGAAAGCTAATGGAGGATGAAAAGGCTCACACGGATCGCGTGTCAATCTTCTACGGACCCCGTTTGGAGTATGAACATGGCGGTTTTGCATTATCCGTTATGCTAGTCATTGGGACGCTCTTCGGTGCTGTGCACCTAATTCCTAGCTGGTTTCTCGACTTCACATCACCTCAAGAGATGTGGTTATGGCGAACCTCCGCTATAATTATAACTATAGCGCCTATAACTATGAGCATTCCAAACATTATCAAGGTATTTGACTCCGTCGGAACAATTATTACAGGAGCCACCATTGTCACTTGTTTCCTTTACCCCTTTGCTCGCATCATTCTCCTTATTCTATCCCTTACATCCCTGCGCTTGCTCCCAGCAGCCGCCCTCCAAACAATAGAATGGACTACTTTTATTCCTCATCTGTAGATACTTGTCTGTTACACATTTTCATAACTTGAGAGCACTGTAGCACACAGTAGAAGAGATATACTTCGTAGGAACATTTTATTTATACTTGTACAATGCTGTTTAATGCGAATGAAGGGCAATTTGATCATTCACCATGAGATCTACTACAGTTTACCCGAAGGCGTGGAATTGGAAACGAGCGAAATTCAGAGGTTGAAGAGAAGGATGAGATGCCACAAAAATCCTGCCCAACTCATCCTTACTCCTAGAGAGTGCCACGCTGATGCCTCTCAACTCCGAATCCTGAAGGGAAGGCGGACGTGGACGTGAACAGTGGGTGTCCTACGCTTCCGATTCCCACTTATATTGTCTTTTACGACGCAGCGCAATGCGTCCTAGAAGCCAAAGGAGCGTCGATTCCAGCCCTCCAGCACTCCATCTCTTCCTCCATCCTTTGCCATCCTCGCCCCGACATGCACCCAGTTACGCGCCCAATACGCCCTTCACCTTCGGATCGTTCTACCGTGCGGCTATCCCATCCAACCCTCGAGTACGAACACAGTTCAAATATCAAACGATGAGAAAATGCGCACCGTGCAGATAGTAGCAATCTACAATGGCGATCTGTGGTTTTGTGTGAGGGATTTTCTTCCCGCGCCGTGAGTTAAACTTGTCATACTGTGCTGCGTCCGTGAGGTGGTTTAGTGGGCGGAGGCTGGAGAATACGAGGACCTTAGGCAGTGCTTTTAACGTGCATATATTCGAATACGGATGAAGATGACCTACATGTTCTGGAGGCCATGAGACGGAAGGATGCGAAGCGTATGCGAGGCAGGAATGGGGATGATGATGATGTCGATGCCCGATTTCGGACTTGACGTTGAGGTTAGAAGACGTTCAATGCTAAAACGTCATCGTTCATCATTCGCGATCGTCGTTATCGCTATCGTTGAAGAGTATTAGAGGGCTTGAGGGGAGGAACTAGATCAGGCTGCTTACAGTAACGAACGCATAGACGCGTGGGAGGTCGATTCGGTATGTCGTACGCGTGGATGAGCGTCCGAGGATGGTGAGAGTTCGTGGATGAGAGACCGGAGTTCGACGGCGTGTATGCTATCCGCGACGACGACGACGACTGTCACGTTTGCGGGTTCTGGTTTCCATACAAGGACGTACGTGTTTGCATGTGCGTAGGTGGCGGAGGTCAGATGCGACGAGGATGAAGGAGATGGACAGGACGGGAACAGAGAAGATGTTTGGGTGGATGGGAGATGGGATGCAGGAGTGAAGTTGATGGCGCAAATTTTCGGGGAAACGGAGCTGGGCTGGCATGCATATTATAAATTGAGGAATCGTGGACCGTGGATTGTGATATGGATGCGAATAAGAGGGTATTTCCACTAGATGAACGGTAGTTGTCAGCGAAGCACCGTGGTGCGAAGGGAGGGAGTGCGGGGAGAGCGTAGCGTGGAGAATGAACGGAAGTCGCAATGTGATTGCATATGGAGAGGAGAACGACGAACGGAGGAGACGTCGTCTACATCACGGAGTGGTTGCTGCTTGTTCAAACGGTGGGTGATGGAGGTACCAGGGATTTCATAGTCATTGAAGCCGGAGAGATGCACAGAAAACAGGTATATATAATTAAAGCGTCGGAAGGGTGAGACCAGTGACGCCAAATGGTTATCAGTGTAAATGGACTGACCAGGAACGATACGTCTGTATCCTCCACTCTCTATCCTACACCCCCCACCCCATACTCCATCCCGAGATGAACGCCACAACTTTCGCCGGTTCATCCTTCGTAGAGCAAGTAGAACGTCTCGGGGGACAGCTCGACTCCGGATCTTCTTGTCGAATAGTCAGAAACTTGACAAGGAAAATGAACAACAGGCATGTACGTACCCATTAAACGAGTTGAAGATTACTGAATATGGATGGCGTTCTTGTGATGCAGACTGCAATGCAAAACCATCGTAGAGCGAGGTGAAGAGAAGAGAGGCCCGGTGGGAAATTTTCCCGCTAATGCGATGCTGTTCAGTTATGCGCCCAAGGGTTAACCATGATCATGATTGAGCAGGGCGGCGACGTAGCGGGGTGCCGGTGACGTGGGAGAGGCGCGCCTTCTATAACTGGTGGAGGACGTGTCGCATGAGGAGCGCGGACGGCTGGTTCAGTACGTTGCGCTAAAGAGATCCGAGGATGAGAAGTCAAGAGTGTACGCATGTTATCAATGACGACGATTGCTTTCATTCTTATGCCTTAGCGTGACCGAGATTCTACATTCGCGGAACGGAGGACGTGCATATGTAAGCGTTCGACATAGCGCGGATGATCTGAGGCTGGAGGGGGCGGAGACATGGGACTGACGTATGAATGGATGGGAGACGAGGAACGAGAGAAGAGTGGGTAAACCTAGAGAGGGAAACAGGGACCGAGGCGGTAGGGAAGGAGTGTGTTCTGTATGCTATAGCGGAGCGTGTCGTGGTGTGGGTTTGCGAATCTGAATGTCGAGCTTGTTGGCTGAACTTTAACAGAATTGTTGACGGGACATCTTCGCGGAATGAATGTGATGTGGGTGAGGTCGCAACTGGATTGAGATGAAACGAGCAACAGTACTACTGTTAGCGTTTCTTGAGATGGTCGACTCAAGCGTAGCCGAGCACACGGATATGTCCGAAGAAAAGACCAAATGATGACATCAGCGGTTCCTGTCGCGCCTCTCCGTCGTCGAACACCTTTCCTTCCACCTGCTCCAATGTCACTGTGACTCCGCAAAGCTCTCCCATCTTCCTTCATGCACAGTCCAACAAGGTCGGATACGCAGTCATACTAACCAACGACAAGCTGACAATGGCCCACTCTTCAATCCAGGCCTTCTTTCAGTCCCACGCTCTCAGCGACGCGACCGACACGGCATTTTGTATGCTACCCAAACGATTGCCGCCGACATCTTCGACCCCAGGCCATTAGCAATGGACACGATCTCTTTCCCGGTCACTCACTCACTTCCTCCATTCACCCTCAGTATCAGTCGCCACCGCCATCACCTCAGCAACAGTAAATGAATCAGCAATCCCCGCCGCGCCAGCAAACTCTGGAGCTCGCCGACACCCATATGACAATCCAACATGTCTTCTCTCAACGCTCCTCTTCCAGTCCTCGCTCAGCTACAAGAAGCTTCCCAGCAGGTCCAGAATCCCATCCACGACCCCGTCCTCAAAATCGCCTGGTACCGCGACATGCTATACCTCGTCATTCGTGCCTCGGGCGCGCCACCATCCACCGATCTCCATCATCTCCATCGTTCTCAAGGATGCAGAGCTCGACCACCTAGCACACATCGCCATCGCCATCGTTCTTCGACCCCGCCCAAGGGAAATCGCCTCCATACGTCACCGAGGCGATCGGCATGCGAGCTAGTCTCGAAGCGACAGGCGCGTTTCCCGACCTCGAGCAGCATAATCCACGAACCGCCTTTCGAGATTTCGAAGCTGCTGCACGGGGTGGATATCCTGCTGCGTGTTTCCGCCTGGGCATGGATTACGAACATTTGAACGATCACATTCACGCGAGGGAGTGTTTTGAGCGGGGGTGTTGAAGCGAACGTCAAGAACTGTTTATACGTGAGTCACTTCGTTATCAATGTTTCTTTTCTAATATCTTGTGCAGCATACAGGTATGGCCCATCTCCTTGGGCAACTATCCCTCCTCCAGAATCCTCCCTTCATCCACCCTCTTCTTCAACGTGCCATCCTCCTCGCGTCTCTAACGACACCCCAGCCCGCCTGAATTTACGTCTATGAGCTCCTCCTCCTTTCCGAATTCACCCCTCTCCGACACTCAGAGCCCACAAACACCTCAAACGTGCAGCGTATCTCCTCTTCAGGGCCGTACAAGTTACAATATAAGCTTGGGCATGCGTACGAATGCACAGAGCCGCCTTTACCGCTCGATCCACTTTTGAGCGTGCAATGCTACTCGTTGGCGTCGCAGCAGGGAGAGGTCGAGGCGGATATAGGGCTAAGCAAGTGGTTTTCGTGTGGGAGTGGTGGGGCAGCGGCTGCAGCGGGACGAATGGAGGGTGCTGGGGGCGGATTCGAGAAGGATGAGGGACTGGGGTTGACTTTTGCGGAGAAGTGAGTGTTCGTCAAGTGAGTGTTCGTCGATCTTCGTTTCTCTGCTCTATTTTCCACCTCAAACGATTTCTTTAATCTTCGTCGTCATTTGGATATATTTGACGCCCCGACTTTTGTTTTCAATCTGTCTGCTTCTTGTTTTCTATTCTTGACATTGATATGATTTCTCGTTTTTGTTCTTTCGGTCTCGTATCAAAAAATTGGGTAATGATGATTCACAGGCCCAATTGCACGGCAACGCCGACGCCACGGCTCGCCTTCGCGTTCAAGTCCTTTCACAGCCCGCTCCGCAGCAACTCTCGCCAAGAACACGACGCAATCACCGAAACCCAGCTCATCCTTCGGCGAACCCAGGCCGCTCAGAGGGCAAAAATCCAGCCTTTTTCCGCCTTCCCAAGACGTTTTCGGTTCCATTGGGAGAAGGTGGGGGATAAGGAGTGCGTTGTCATGTGAGCTTGGGCCTCTTCTCCCCCTTTCCCGCACTCCAATACTGCAAAGACTAATGTGTATGCTACCGGAGACAGAGAAGGAATGCATCGTGTATTGTTGTTTTTGATTACACGGTAGATACAATGGATACTTGAACCTGTATTTGTGGGTTTAGCGAACGCGCTGGAAGAGATGAATATGTCCGAGAGCCTTTGCTTCCAGTTCTATCACGATGTCAATCATTGTGGTTGTCTGGGAAATGTGAATAGAGAGGAAGGAAAGCGAGGACTTCTTATTGTCAACGGGAAAGCTGTGTAATATAGGTGTTCATTAAATGGTCAATTATGTTTTGCGCCCAATTGTCTACTTCAGTGTTTATTCGCAGGACTATGACAGCGAGTGAACATTGCAGATGACACACAACGCCAACACACAAATCGTTCAGTATTTAAATGTATCAATAAAATCCACTGCCTTCGAATTACCTCTTCGCTTCTCCTCACTATGCTCATCATCCTGCTGTTTTTCGCCTTATTCCAGACTCTTGGGGGTGCACCCTTGTCCTCCACAACCAATCCAATTGATGACTTCTCCACTTTCTATGTCCGTGACACCGAGAGCCATTTTGGCCAGCGCACTAAGTGGGACATCATCATCAGCTGCTTTGCCACAATCTTCGCGTGTACTTGGTCAGCAATTCATCCGAATATCCCTGCGCCCACGGACTGCTGGTGGACGCGCTTCAAGCGCCAAGTGACGATTATGATATGTGCATTGTTGGCTCCGGAACTCATAACATATTGGGCGCTTAAGCAGCGTTTGGCTGCAAGGGAAATTATGGATGAATATAATAGAGAAATTTTGAAAGGTACACAAGTTGACCATCCTTTGAAAGATAAATATTTATGATGATAGAAACAGATTCGACAAGCCAACCAACATCTGTCCTCGATAGCATAAAAGGCCTCTTTTGTGACTCTCCATCACTCAGGTCGTCGTCCAAATCATCCATGAACCGTCCTCAGTGGACTATTACCCATGGATTCTTTCTGCAGATGGGTGGTTTCATGCTTTCCGAGGACGGAAGGCTTAAACACATATTGATTGATGGAAGTAGGCGAAGAACACCCAACAAATTGCAACTCCTATACAACATTAAGGAGGGAATTATCAATCCGCCTAGGATCACGGAAGAAGACATTCAGGACCGCAGCAAAGGTGACATCATTTCCAAAACCATTATCATCCTCCAAACGACGTGGTTTATCGTGCAATGCCTCGCACGATGGTCTCAACACCTTCCTCTCACCGAACTCGAGATTGTTACACTGGGATTTGCAATGCTCAATGGTATCACCTACGCACTGTGGTGGAATAAACCTCAAAATGTAGGCCGTCCGGTGTTCCTCGAGCGAGAAAGGCCGACACATGCGTACGGCAAAGTACCCGAAGTGATCGATCAACCAGCTGTGTCGATAACCACTGAAAATGTTGCAGGGTCCTCACACAAGCCAGAAACAGAGCGCCAGCCAATGTTGGAACATCATACCCATAAACGAAAGGGATTTTGGATGCGAAAACTGCCGAAGTCTCGTGGTGCCTTTGACATTCTGTATTACTTTCTAGTGTGGCTTATGCGCCCATTGAAGAAGCTACTAGTAGACCATGGAAAGATTCACCCAGATTGTGTGTCAATCTTCTACAGATCCATAATGGAGGATGAACGTGGCAATATTGTGGCATTCATCATTATGATAGTCAGTGGGACCCTCTTTGGTGGTGTGCACCTAATTCCCAGCTGGTTCCTTAACTTTGCATCACCTCAAGAGATGTGGCTATGGCGGACTTCTGCTATAATTATAACTATAACACCCTTGCTTACAGGCATGAGTTTCATCCTCCCCTATATCAATGCAGGGGACTCTGTTGTGCCAATTATTGAAAAACCCCTTATTTTCATTTGGTTCCTCTACCCCCTTGCTCGCATCATTCTCCTTATTCTATCTCTTATATCCCTGCACTTGCTCTCACCTGCTGCCCTCCAAACAATAGAATGGACTACTTTCATTCCTCATCTGTAGATTCTTTTTTGTTATGCATTTCCCACTCAAGAGCACTGTAGCGTACAGTGGAAGAGATACATATACTTCATATACTTGTACAATGCTGTTTCCTATGATCATTTTCACATTTTTATGGATTAATTAATGACAAGCTCAAAATGAAATAAGTGGCTGCAGAGTTCAGCAAGTACTGAACATGCCCTTCACATACGAATTAAATACATTCCCCTTCAAGAAGACAATCCTCCGAGTACAAACCAGTTCGAACACCAAACGATGACAAAATGCGCTCCGCATATAATAGGAAACTACACCTGTGGTTTTGTGCGAGGGATTTTCTTGGGCCACATCGTGAGTTCTCGGCTCCCCGCTGTGTGTCTCTGTGCGTGTAACGATGCGATGAAATGGGACAATGGCAGGATTCGAATTCCAAACACTACCTGTCCTCACTCCTTCCCTCCACCTCTTTAGACGAGCGTGGGTCCAAAACGCGCCTAATACACGTCCTTCCAGTCGTCCAACCATCCTATATATCCAATGAGCACCTAAAACCCTCGCAACGACACTCGGAACAAGTCTTCGCTTCTCCGAGCACCAAACGACGACGAAATGCGCGTTGCACGGAACTACAATGGCCATCCAAGCCATTCGTCGATCACGTACGCTCGTAAATTTACGGTGACCCTCGGTGCCGCGGGAGCGAGGTGTATACGTGAACGCGTTCGAGAACTTCGTCTTGTTGTTTCGTGTCGTGTCGTACGAGGTTGGGTAGGTAGTACGTTGTTGCAGTACAAGAATGGTGGGACGCATAAATTTATGAGGCATATTGAGCGGTGCTTCGAATATACGGACTACGTAGCAGTACGTTGTTAAACGTGGGATGGACGTACTCGCGGGTATGGGATGTGGGCGTTGATGGTCGATAATCAACCCCTACGTCGAGGTGGGGTTCTATATTCGATGCACCATCGGAAGTGACTACGCACAAGCGTTTTTGGCGGAGGGCATATGCTACTATGCTGAAGGAGATGACCAGGAACGTGGCGGATGTGTGGATGGAGGATGGGTGATAAGGGGTAGGAGTGACGTGGATGGGCCCGGAGAGGGAACTGGAAGACTGGAAACCAGCAGGCCAACCGGGTTGCGCACGTCGAAGTGTGAGGTCGTGCATCGTGTCCGAAATTTGGGTGTGGGTTCGTGAGTTTGGACATTGGGCTTGAATGTTGAATGACAGTTTTTGAGTCGGAGGCGAGCATCTTGATGAAGTGAGTATGCGGCAGCTGAACGGGTGGAAATGGGGCTCGAGATAAGGGAGAGAAACGGAGGTAGAAGACAATGCGGACATTACCGTTGGATAATACGAGCTGGACGTCCAGACCTGACACGATCTACTAGGGCCATCCTGTCGTTCGAGTCGACTCATCTGGCACGGGTGTTAGTGGGCTGTACGGGGAAGATGAGGTGGGACGAAGACTTGCAAGGCGGGTGCGTTGGGATGACGGACGCATAGATTGGAACCCATAAGCGTGTGCGTGTCAATGCTTGTCAGGGTGGGCGAGCGGGGGAGATGGAGGTACGGAGCTAGGGCCATCTGCGGTTCGAGTCGAGCTATCGGGCACGAGCATAGAGGGTTGGGTGAAAACGAAGAGGAGAGACTGAGATCTTCAAATGCGTACCGGCGGGGCAGAGGACTGAGGGATGGAATGGTGGATGCCTAGCTTGAAATCTATAGGCGTATGCGCGTGTCGGTGTTCCTCATTTTGTCAGCACATGCTAAGAAATGAAGCCGATGTTGGATGGAAAGGGTTGCTGGCGTGCTGTCTCTGAGGTCATGGGTCGTGAAAACACCGACAGTCGAGTGACGGGGTAATGCTGGTGAACAGTCCGAGCGGGCTCGGAGGACGTGAAGTAGGGATGACGCGAGAGAGCGAACAGACGGCGAGCAGATCGTTGACATCAAACGCTGATGCCAAATTAAAAATCTGTTGATTGGAAACTGACTATAACGCACCAAAATAAGGGTGATATTGTCCTATTTGTGACTGGACCCAAATTTCTGGCGGTTTATTTGGAACGGGATGGTCGCCTTTAATTTTTTCGCTTGGTGCTTCTTTTGGCACTTCCTGGCGGAATTCCAGGCCTAGAATATCCATGAACCTTCGTAGCATGGTTTCTGCAGTTGACAGGTGAACTGGAGGTGTTCAGGATGTCCCTCCGACCTGACTGCATGAATATATGGATGAGCGGATGAAAAAGCGGATAAAGATAAGAATTTTTGACAAAATGGAGGACTATGCAACTATTATATGCCGACTTTTTATTCACCTCAACACTGCGCTCAGTCACATATGCTACATCCAGCCAGAAGGTATATATTACACCTGTTTATACCCTCCTACTCACTACCAAGGCATTACCTGTAAGTTAACGGCAGTAAGTTTGTACGAGCGCCTACCAAGTTAGTTGTGCCAAGACAATTTCGGCGCTACAGTAAATTGTGCCAAGCAAGTTTTTACCACTCGATCGTACCGCCAAGCTAACGTGTAACTAATCGGTTACTATAAGTTACCGGGGACAAATTAACGTGCTCTGCCAAACGTTACTTCAAGTTAACTTTTTGCAGGTGCACGTTAATTTTCCAAGTAACTTTGTTAACCACCACCTCGACGTGCGTTTCTGCATGCTCGACTGCACTCCTCGATGTGCTCGTCATCCTCGTCCTGCAAGCCCGTCTGGATTGTTTCACTGGTACGACCTCCTTCCCCGTCGCTCGACCGCCGATGTCTTCATGACCGCCCGCCAACTTTCTTCCTTAGCATGCGCCGACAAAGTGATCAACGAGTACCGTCATACGCCTGCGCCTATGCTTCCATCACCTCAACGTCAACCCTCCATCGATCATCCTCTATCCCGCCCATACGCGTTTGAGGACCTTTATCCCATCTCTTCGTCTTCATTCAACATGCAGCCTTTATAAAAGTTTGTACATCTATTCCCCACAACTCATCTCTAATGACAGATGGCCCTCATAGATCCTATCATCCTGTTCCATTCGCCACAACAGAGTAGGAATGCAAGCAGCCATGCCCATTGTCCACCGTCGACTTTACTTCCTAGCACGCACTTGCAAGTGAGCAGCACAGACACACGTCTACGCCTACGACTCAAGTCGAACTGACCGATCCTATCAGATCCGTACCCCCTTCTCGCTCGCTCGCCCACCGTTCCTTGAAGAAGCACCACTCCGTGATATCGGCGAGCTTTCCTCCGTCCGTCGTTCTCGTCTTTGTAGCCAATATCATCGCGACTCCCGTACATCAATGCCTTCACGCAGATTATCTAGCGCATATATCCTCTCGCTCACCCATATTCCGATCCACGGTCCGCGATTCCTCATACAATACACATCCCAGCCCAGCTCCATTTCCTTGGAAATTTGCGCCCATCCACTTCGGTCCTACGTACCACGACTCCCATCTTGCCCCGTCCATCTCATCCATCCATCCATCCTCCGCCAAATACGTACGCATGCATGTACATTGGACCTCATTCGCGCATAAGGTATACCGAATCGGCCTTCCACATGTCTTTTGCATTCATTATTGAGCGCGGTCTGAGATTCGTCATACAGCCCTCTTACGCCCGTGGACGATAACTCAACTCGAACGACAGGCGGTTTTAGTAGATCCTGTCAGTTCCATACCTACATCTCATTCGTTCTTTCACTCATCTTTCCATCTAGTAGCACCTACTTAGCGATGTTTTTTACTTGTAGCATCTACTCCACTGGTCTCAAGTCCCATTACGACGTCGCTCATCACCCCACGCTCATTGGCTAGGATGTTCTGAAAATAATCGCCGTTCAGTCTCCGGTCCGTTCGGAATCGTGAACGTACACACGCTCAGCCACAGCATACACAATACGTACTCGCCCTACCACCCCCGCCCCCGTTTTTTCTCTAGGTTCAACCACTCTTCTCCTGCTCTCCGTCTCTCGGCCGTCGATGCGTCATTCCCATGTTCCCATCTCGTCTCATCCCCTCCTCCAGCATCGCATCATCCGCATTCATCAAACATCGTCCTCCCATTCTGGAGCATAGAATATAGGTCAAGCTAAGGCTAAGGCATAGGCATGGCGAAGTCGTCGTCGGCGACACACATGCCCTCGACCTCTCATTCTTGGACGCACGATGTACCGAACAGAACCGGCCTTCCACGCGTCTATGCTTTCGGTGCTGAGCGCAGTCTTGCCTAGCCATTTCCTTCAAGTCCTTCGGTATGCTTCGACCTCAACGACGAACGATAAACGCGAACGTCAGGGCCAACCAGCACGCTCCAACATCCCTGTCTCTCTCACATATCCCCATCTCCGTCACAAGTCGCCATGTCCCTCTCTCATCCCCATCTTATTCATCACAGCCCGCTCACCATACCATTCCGCATATGTTTTCAATCAAAGACGCGCTTCCACTCCCGCGAGCCCAGAACGTGTACGCATTTCGCATGCGTAATGCGTATGTTGGAAGCGCCACGTCACGTACCCATCGCGTTTGACGTTCGCGTTTTGGCTGTGCATACCGATCCATTCGCCATGGACGAAGACACCACAACGAAATGGCGGAAAGACGCACAATGTCGTGTTCGCGCCTCGCTGACGTACCCTTCATGTACGAACGTCTTGGATCGACGACTCCGCCTCGGAGGTACGCGTTTTGTTGTAGTTCGGTGTGGACGGTTGGATTGGTGGATGGGTCTCTTCTGTAGGGAATCCAATTCCTCTATGCATGAATAACTTGAGACGAAGGGACTCACGACGTGCATGCTTGGATAAGATGCTGAGACGAAGGTACGAAGGCGGATGTCGTCCCTCATGACCTCAGGCTGTGGTAAGCAGAGAAGAACATGTTGTTCATTCCTGCAGGTCAGTTCGTTTGCGTTTAGTCGATACCTTGCATCGCTAATGTGACTTTTTCTCAAGACTTCGACTCCCGGCATCCGCCTATTCTTGATTTTTTTCAAACTCGAACAACTCCGTCACGCTTTCCTAACGACAAACGACAAACGCGAACGTCAGGGCCAACCGGCACGCGCCAACGTCCCCATCTCCCTCTCACATCACCATCCTACTATTCACCACACCCCGCGCACCGTCTCAATCTCCGCCGTCCCGCATCCGCCTTCAAATCAAAGACACACCCCAATCCCGCGAGCTCGATAATGTGTACGTGTTTCGCATGCGTACTGCGTATCGTTGGAAACCCCACGTCACGTACCCGTACCCAGTGTGTTTGGGCTGTATCTCCTCGCCCATTCGGCATGGACCACAGACAAACGACGACACCATAACGAAATGATGAAGTGACGAAAATAACGCGTTCGCGTCTCACTGGCGTTGTCTTTCACGTATGCGCGTCTGGGATCGACGACTCGGATGTCCATCGTTGATTTTTATGGTTTCGGGGGTCATTACTGTGTAAGCTTCCTTTGCAGACGAGATAATTGATGCCCGCTACTCACACCCTCCGCTCGTCCCTTGCCAGATATAATTACTGTATTAAAAATGTAAATAAATCGTGAATTATAATGTACATGCTCGTGATGTTAAACTTTGCTCGTCTGATTTTGTGGCTCACTCAAACATCCTCGCTACTCTTTTTCTTCCAGGTTCGTACTATAAACTTAATCAGCAGATGTGCGTTTCATTCTTGGGTTAATCATTTACCTTGGGTGTTTTTCACTTCAGCTGCTGTATCTCCAGCAGCAGCCGAGTCGCTGCACATATGCATGTAAAGGGGTACAGACACAGCCCCGACAGTGGTGCAAGCCGTAGAGCGAGGCTTGAACTGAATTCCAGTCAAGTGCACGGATGTCGAGATATTGGTGTCGTCGGAGAGTGTAGCAACTCGAGCGACCATGAGAGTGGTTGACATTCCCTGGGACAACATTAGGTCACAGGAGTAAAAAATAATATAGTTCAACGTACTGCTAGAGGTAATGCAAAAGCGCTTATCCAGAGGTCAAAAATGAATGTCCGCACATTCAAGACCTCACTTCGGATTATACTGGCTGCACCATAAAAGACTAAGGAGAGCGAGTACACTGCTCCAGATTGCACTACAATGTCGATAACATGCCAAAATTTTCGGGATGAAATGTCTTGATGCCTCAAAAATGAGTGGATTCGGGAAGTGATTAGTACCGTGGTGATGATGGTCGTGCATGCTGACATCAAAACACCGGCAGAAGTTACGTTGCCCATTTGTATTTTCAGAGAGTTTGAGGAAGGTGGTAGGATTGCAACTGTTATTGCGCCAGTAAACATTAATACTGGAGAATGTTGAGTATCAAGGCTTGGGTGTTGTAATAGAGTTCAATGGATACTTACCTGCTTCTGTAAATGTAAGGAATACCGGGATGGATACGACGTGGATAGAACGACTCCATACATTGAAGCATCGCCATATCTGTCGATCATAAATATTAATCAATATCGAAAACATTGTGCGCAAACTCGAAGCTAGTTACTCACAAGCAAACCATCACTGAGTACCAGTGAAATTGCATTTCCAATATCCACCCCAACAGCCAAACTCTGATCACTTTCTATCGTAGCAAGAAATAGTGTAGTGCGACTTTGGTCATTGTTGATAAACTGTAATTTTGTGATGTACCATTGAATGCCAAATACGGCTAGGTTGGACAAGTACAGCAGAGACACTGTGATTGGGACGAGAGAGTGTTTGGATGGATGTCTTGTCACTAGATACCAACCCGTGAATGATAAGATTTCTCTGCCAAATGAAGTGTAGTGTACAGCTTACGGTAAGCATATATGGTACCCCCGAAGACCACGGTATATATCCCTGTAATGTATGCTTCAGAACGATGCACTATGCTTTTTGGATGTGGATATACGGTACCCATTGAAAGTGCCATAAACATGGAGCTATTGAGATTTGCAGCTACGACGGAGTTTTCGTCATCGACTACGTATCCAGCTTGCAATATTGTGCCATGATGGAATGCTGTTGCGTTCTGGTTGGACATGATAAGGTTTGAAGGATGTAAATGGATATCTCAATAGAATAGGCACACACTTTATACAGTCGCCACAGACATCTAGAAGCGAGAATACGAGTACAAAGGCCGGCGTTATGTTCCTGCCTTGCCGCGACATTTCCTTCCTCGTTCGTTAAATTTAGAACAAGGCGCACTGCATTCAGTATGCGGTCGTTAAACAAGACGAGGTAGAGCTTTTGGCGTGCCAACTACGAAGCGCATCCTTATCGAAGAACAAGAGAACCACCTTCTGGTGAGGGGACGATTGCATGTTCAGACCGGTGAAGGAAATAGAGGCAGAGGAGAGGTGCGCCCGAGTCAGTGGACATGAACGGTGGTCAGCACATTGACATCAACGCTGATGGCATCATACTCAATCTTTACCTCGAACCTCAGCGTGTGTTTCTGCGCGCTCAATTGCACCCCGCGACTCCTCCCGAACTCTCCCTGTTGACCATCTCAACAAACAGGTATATATGCTTTTGCATGTTGGTAACACACACCTCTCATTTCATCCAGCCCTAACGTACTGCATGTGAATCGCGATCGAACGTGCATCTCCCGTGGGTAGTTCCAATTCACCTGCGCATTTCGTCCATCGCAATCCGGTGTCATACAGAAATAGGAAGCCGTGCGTGTCAGCATCAATGCTCAGCAGGGTGGCGCAGCCCTCTATTTTGAACAAAATCTCCACGAGCACCCAGTTCCCATACGCTCCGCGTTGTTTTATTTAAAAGACTAATTCGAGAAGATTTCATAGATGTTCACAGAATCTATCAAAAGGTGCACGGTGGACCGCAGCAGATATAGAGGGGTGCGACGATGCGAACGAGTGGACGAGTACGCTCTGATGCCGACGCGCGCAAACGCAGTCATGTAGGGCGCGATGATGTAGTTGTTCGATGGACACGAGAACGGGTGATGCGAATGTGGAGACGGATAAACGACCCGTATATCGCCTCAAGTGTGGTGTGAATAGCAATGAGTGAGCGGTAGAGTTGTCTCCGAAAAGGCGCGCCGACGGTAACGAAGATATGATAGAGAGAGGACGGAGGTGTCTGCTAGGAAAACAAACGAGCACGTTCTGCACGAGAGTCGAAATGTAAGGATACATCAGTAACGAGAAAGAGGATTGTCATTCGGGAAGGAGCTATGACAGTCCTCGTCAATTTCGATGGAGAGAACGCATTGAGTAAGAATACATGTCCAAGTTTGGAGGAGTCAAGTTCCGCACGCGCACGAATTGTGTTGACGGCCGGTTCTATCCTCAACACTCTAACCTTTTCCTTTGCAGGCGGTGAGGACTACATCATGCATTTTGCACTGAGTATGCCGGTACTACGAAAAAAAAGCAGAATGAGATCAAATCCTGTCCATGGGGTGAACAACATACAACCCGAGTGCCCGAATATTAAGTCCACCTGTGACGCGTGTCAGAGAGAATGGACGGCGAGAGGGCTGGCCAAATGTCGAGCATGGAGGTCGTATCTACATTAATATTTCGAGATGAGTACCACAGAAAAAAAGAAACAGGGGCATTGGACATACTTCGTCGCAATCAAGGCATGCACGGAACGGAACAGGAGAGGTAGGACAGCTGAATTTTCAATGTAACGCAATCTGATATTTGCATAGATAGATTTGGGAGGAGGGCGACGGAGAGAACCATATAGACGCGAATGGTGATAGGAACAGCCGAGGAAAGATGTGTCCCGGCTTGAGTATGCGTAGATCGAGGAGCTTAGCAAGGATAGTTCGGAATAAGGGATTGTGGCAGTCTTGTTTTCGCTTGAATGCAATAATTGGTTTGACGACTGGTGCATAGATTGAGATATGCTCGGGTCGATGGCGCCGGCGGGGACGACGGACACGATTCGGGGACTTTCGTTGCACGCCAAACTAGAGGAGATCGACACAGCTAGAGGACGGGAGGGAGAAGATTATGCTGGGTGTTTATGACGGGAGTAGGTATCGTCGGCGACCTAGGCGTTTATCTCTGAAGGTAGCGAATAGAGCATGGGTGGTGTGGGAGGCGTCCTTCTTGACGTCGGCGGGTTGGGCTAAACAGAAAAGAATGGAGAAGAACATAGAGGACCTCAGGAAGATGATAGAATATATGGAGTTATGTTTGAGCAGAGTAATTGACGCAAGAGAAGGCGGGTCGTCGCAGTGGAGGAAGGTAGATATGGACTCGGAGAGGATGAGAGTAAGCGAATGGCCAGCACGTCGTTGACATCAATGCTGATGCCATCATATTTCGTCTTCGACTCGAACCTCGACGTGCGCTCGACTGCACTACTCAATCGCTCCCCGTCGACCATCTCGACAAACAATAAGGCGCTCTCTTCATTCTCACTTACATGTGTCATCCCAGGTTCGTGTCCTCCGAGTCCACCTGGACTGTTCACCAGCTCATGTTTTCACAGCCGTCACCTCAGAGCTGATATGCAAGCAGCATGCCCATCTACCACCATCGACTACACGCGGTGATGAAGGACACACTGCTCCGTTACAGGCCTACACATATAGACATCATGCAATGCATCCGCCACCCCATTTCTCGGCCTCTGTCCCCGCCTGTGCGCATTTAAGGATCTCCGTCCCATCTCTTTGTCCTCATCCAATCCTCTTACACCTGTGCCCGATAGCTCGACTCAAACCTCCTATGGCTCCAGATCCGTATCCTCCTTCTCGCCCACTCGCTCACCCTGCCATCAACTTGAAGCGCTGGCAGCAATTACTCCGTCATGTCTGCGACCAGCTTACAATACGCATCCGTGCCTACCTGTTCACCAGCACAACTGCGGGTCGAGTGCCACACGACTATCACCTCATACAAGCATCAATCATGTCTTAGCATGCGCCGATAAAGTGACTTGCACCGACACATTCCTACGCCCCACAGATTTCAATCTATACATCTGTTATCCCAACGCCCGTCTTCCATCACCACATGCACACGCGCTTGCGGATCTGTATCCTACCTTCCCCATACAGCCACAGTCCACTTACAGTCACTCATGCTGGACAATTTGATTGGAACAACGGGTGGCTCAAGTAGATCCTGTTAGCTCCGTACGTCCTCCGTCACTATTTCTCATCTCGAGTCTCACTGTAACCCGTTCAGTCGCCGCATACTCATTTCGTCAAGACGTTCCTCTCCGACTCTACAACCGTCGTTCAACGTTCAAGCCCAACGTCCAAGCTCGCAAGCCCAGACCCAAGTATCAGACATGACCCACGACCTCGCACTTCAGCGTGCGCACCCCAGCTGGTTTGCTACCTCCACTCTTCCAGTCCTCTTCCCGGGCCCATCCACTGCACTCCTACTACTAATTCTCCATCTTATATTCACAAATCCACCGTGTTCCTGTTCGTCGCGTCCAACGCTTCAACCTGAGGCCTCAACGTCAACGTCAACGTCAACATCAATGACAATGTCAACGCCATCAACGAAATCCCATTCCTCCTTCAAGTACACTTAGACTCTGGCAAATTTTTTCATTTCGAGTTCATCACTAATCCATAAAAATGTAAAAAAAAAAATGATCATAGGAATCACTTGTACGAGCATATGAAGTATATCTCTTCTACTGTACGCTACAGTGCTCTCAAGCATGAAAATGTGTACTACAGACAAGGATCTACAAATGAGGAATGAAAGTAGTCCACTCTATTGTTTGGAGGGTGGCGGTGGAGAGCGAGTGCAGTGATATAAGAGAAAGAATAAGGAGAACAATGCGAGCAAATGGGTAAAGGAAAAAAATGACAATAGTAGCTCTTACAAGAATTGTCTTAACAAAGCCCAATGTGTTGGTACGGTCCAGAATGAAAGTCATGCTCATAATTATAGGCGCTGCAGTTATAATTATAGCTGAAGTCCGCCATAACCACATCTCTTGAGGTGATGCAGAGTTGAGGAACCAGCCAGGAATTAGATGCACAGAACCGAAAATGGTCCCAATGACTAGCGTAATGATGTCCGCAACTATGGAAAGCGGGACTGTCAAGCTTCTGAAGCTGCTGCCAAACACGCTTCGGTTGCCATTGCCGCGTGTTTGGCGGTGATGGGAAGCTGTTGGGACCTCGGAAAGCGTGCCAAGACAGCCAGTAACTTTAACTAGGAATGCCACTCGCCGCATGCAATCATTATGACCGCGCGGTGTGCAGGATCCATTGTCAGTGTGTAGATATTGCCTATAAGTATTCCAGTATTTCTGTGCTCAATTGCCAACTTTGCATTCAAAGTCAGCTGGAACAAACTACTCACGATTCTCAAGGACATGCGCAAGAGCTCAGCACTCAACATTTAAGTATTGAGCGCCCGAAACATGCAGTACAGTATATTGCGGTCAGACATATGTATAGATAGATAGTCTTGTGAGATATAATGAAAAATTGTCTATATATTGGTACACAATGTATCTATGGGCGTCCGTTAGCACATTTATTATTACCGCATACATAGATCATTTTTTCTGTAGATATATAGATAAATATAAAATTAGGTGCCCAAATAGAGTATGAACTCACGAATTTCTGATTCCAGATAGACAACTTCTCCGCCCAGATAGATAACTTTTGAGTCCAGATATGAAACTTTTCATCCCAGATATAAAACTTTCAGTCCCATATATATAAATTCCAGTCCCTTATATTCAAAATTTAAACCCTTATACACTGGTTCTACTTCCAGATATAAAGAACTCGAGTCTGCGCGTCCAGAAAGAAAGACGGTGCCGGAACTGCCGGGCGTCTAAATTTAGGCCATCACGGCAGATCCGGCATGCTTCAATGCCCAGAGGCGAACATAGGTAGCCGAGCAACAAGACGCGCGCCTCATCCAGGGTGCACACCAACGCTGCGCACGCGCCGTGTCTGCAATTTTTACATAAAATTCTGCCTTCAAAGCAAATGACCATGATAGACAGCAAGCTCAAGCTCAGTCTGAGGTGCACAAATCGTTACTCGTTTACATCCACTTTTAGGCGCGTTAGCACGCGCACGCTCGTAATTTGTCTTTGTGTCCTGCCCCTGAGCTCGTGAATGAGTCATGTAATGCCTCTACGGTGCGCCGTGCGCATAGTAATAGGTAAGGTACTCAGATGAATGTGCACATCACACTTCAAGTGTTCACGCATCGAGGTGGCACAGCGCGCTGAGCGTGCTCGCCTACGTTCGTCTTGGGCATTGAAGCATGCCGGATCTGCCGTGATGGCCTAAATTTAGACGCCCGGCAGTTCCGGCACCGTCTTTCTTTCTGGACGCGCAGACTCGAGTTCTTTATATCTGGAAGTAGAACCAGTGTATAAGGGTTTAAATTTTGAATATAAGGGACTGGAATTTATATATATGGGACTGAAAGTTTTATATCTGGGATGAAAAGTTTCAT
>MU155486.1:0-30595 GCA_015484465.1 Pholiota conissans
AGGGATGCAGTGGAGAGGGGTGCGGAGGAATGGGTGTGGGCGCGTGAACGAGTCTTAGAGTGGGAAGAAGGGTGAGGAAGAAGATGCGGTTCGAACGCAAATGACTCCTATCATATGTGTATGAAATATATATAGCGAATGAGTGGACAGTGGACGTACTCATTGCTCGTACGTAAATCAGTTATCCATCTCCATTCCGTTTTCGTGGTGTCGTTGACGCAGAATTCTAGAGATCTTATGGGCCAGATTCTGGAGCGCGACGAGAAATGAGGACATTGTGTCGTCGAACGGGGGGTGAATAAGCATGAGGACGAGATGGAGGCGCTTGAGCGTTTTCGTTTCTCGAATCGCTGTGATATTTTCAATTTCATAAGTGGTAAAATCTTCGAACAGGTCTGCGGAGAAGAAAACATATGAAATCAGATTGAAAAAACGTGAGAACGCAATACAACATACCTGTTTTAACGGATAGCTCGACAATGTGGGCATACATCTGTGAGACACGCCTGGCATCATGGCACCGAAATGTGTGCGAGACAAATGTTTATAGATATTCAAAGGATGGATGGGCGTAGTTTATTAGAATTGACATGAATGGATGTACGGTTATGATCAAAAGATGTGAAATAAGAGCAAGATTAGGTTTCATCAAAAGTACACATCGCTCGAGAGCAGAACAGAACCCTAAATGAAACGGAGATTTCCCAGTCGCCGAAAAATAAAAACCAAGCTTTCGAGAGCTAGAGAAAATCACTACGAGTAGCAACTGACCACGGAAGCGAATTGCAAAAAAAAAAATAGATAACCACGCAAAACACTACCATTCGCGATAATATACTCTAGAACACCTTTCGCGTTTGCCACATATTTATATCCTTACAAAAAGATCAGACCACGACCCATCGTCGTAGCCTACGAAGACCCTCCCCATTATATCCCCAACAAGCCTCCTCACCCACCTCCACTCAACACCCAATTTAAATAGACATGACACGCCCCGCATCGAGTACGACAAACATTGAAGGCTCAGATGCGAGAGGCGTGAAGAACGAGGTGTAGGTGCAGGCGGGTGGGGCGCAGTAGGGATGTGATGGAGAGGGATGCAGAGAAATGGATGTGGGCGTGGACGAGATGAGGAAGGAGACAGGACGGTGAGGAAGAAGATGCGGTTCGAATGCAAATGCTCCCTATCATATGTTTATGAGATATATAGCGAATGACCGGACAGTGGACGTACTCAGAGCTTGTATGTAAATCCATTATCCATCTCTGTTCCGTTTTCGTGGTATCGTTGATGCAGAATTCTAGAGATCGAACAGCCATGTATGAGCGCGCATAAGGCTAGAAGGGAGGATACACACCGAATGGATATACATTATACAAGTGCCAATAACAGATCTAAAGCACGATAAGGTCGACGTGAAGCCTCGTAAACAAGTAAGCGCAACGCTGGATAATGGATAGGGTGAAGATGTCGACTAGTATGCCATGGCAATAAGCCCGTCCTCCCGCATTTTGGCCAGGTTAACTCACTGAACACATCCACACTATATGAGAGATCTGAACACTCGATGGTAGGGTTGGATGTGTAAGTTGACTCTTTAGCAAAATGCGGGGTGGATGACATACAGAAAAGACATGCTGTGTGAGAGAAACGAGTAGAGATAGTGATGGACAGACCAACACGATGCTGTCGCACCAGCAAGCCCTCTCGGAATTAGCAGCAGCTTCTTACACTGAGAACAGTTTCTTGTCTCAAAGACGAGACCGTGTGGTTCTCAGGGTGATGCAGGCGCAGATACGGGAGGGCTGTTCGAATGGACAGTGCAGTGATAGGGAGTAAGGATCAAGGCCTGGTGGAGGCGTGGAGGGAAGGCGACGTCTGGCGAAGCGCTGACGTAACCAAGTTCAATGGTGCCATCAACAACGGCAAGCTCCAGCCCCAACGCCGACAACGAGGAGACGTACATCATCCTCCGCGCCCTCGATGTCACCGCCTCCGTCTGGCTCACTACCCCACCCACCTCTTCCTCTCATCCGCACAACACGACCCAGCAGGATAACACGCTCGCATTTCCACTTCGAGATCTCCGCGTCCAACCAATGACTACCCCCGACGCAGCCACGTCTACCATCGTCTCCACCACGTCCACAATCGCCTTACCCACCAGCCCACCCAAGACTTTGACCGCACCCGTCGAATAGCAGGCATATTCGGCGCGCTCGTACTGCTCGTTGTACTCATCGCCGGGATCTTCAGGTTCCTGCTTCGCTGATGCACATATGGACGCGCGGCTCGATCGGAGGAGGGTCAGTAAACCAGAGGTAGCCGCAAGCCGTACGTCCTTTACTGGTTCTACCTTCGGTCTCGTCCGTGCTCCGTCCACGAAGTAATTGTCATCCACACAGTATGGTCTACCGAACCCTCCAAAGCGCTCCTCACGCCCTTTATTCTCCAGCCCTCGAAGCAATCCCACCACGCCCTCCTCCGACACGCGTACATCGCGAATCTACAGGCGGACTATACCTCGTTCTTGTTCTCTCCACCACTCTCGTCTCCCTCTCCTAACGTCCCTTCTACGACCTTACGACCCTCAATGATGTCTACGGCGGCGAAAAACTCCCAGGACCACAACGCCTCGCAAGCACTGCCTGCCTGCTGAATTCGCGTCTCCCTCTGCCCTCAAATCAACATTCTCGCCCTCATCCCAATCCTCTACCCCGCGCCCATCAATCAACCTCCTCAACCTCAACACACAACACCCCCTTCGTTAACACCCTTCCCATCTTCAAGCCCACCTCCACCTCCAAGCCCCGCGCGATCACCTCCCATCATCAAAAGCACCTGAAGCGATGTATGTTTACAATCATCGTCAGGATGAGTCGGCGGTGTCTCTTGCTACGTTCTCGTTGACCCCTCGACAGTGACGATGCCTCCGATGACAGCGAACGGGGCCGATATGTCGAGGACGTCGAGGAACGCGGGAACACGGTGGGAGAACGGGAATGCCTTCCGCCTGGGCGTGTTTTATGATGGGAACCGACTTCCTGCGAGGTGCGTCCTTCTCGTTTTTTTTTCTCCCTCCATGTCGCTTCCCGTCGCTATTCTGCTATCTTTATGCGATGCGTCCTCGCTGGCGTCTGCTCATCCCGAGTCGATACCGTTCACGACCCACATTCTGTATTTTGTGTTCCGCGCTGTTGTTTTATTGCATTTACGGATATTTTGTATGACTTCTTCGATGAATATGATATCTTTTTGCCCTTACTTCGACGTTATATTTCCGTCTCCGTCTCCGCGCTACGATGGCTTCCACACGCCACGCCTCGTTCGCCACATTTCCAATCGTATTACACTCCAAATCTCATTCGTAAGTACAAATTCATCGACCTATCTTTCTACCTTCACTCACGTACGACAGTTTTCGAATTCGTAGGCGGGATGAATAACAAAATATGATTCAAGTACCAGTGTCTTCGTCTCTACGTCAAAGAAGAAGACCATAGATCCCCTCCGCGTCATCGTCGGACATGATCGTCGCGTTTCTTTGTTCTTTTGCTCTTTTTACGAGTTTCCTCGCAGGTCCGAGCACCGCTCGTCTATCACATCGTTCAAAACGTCAACAAAGACACAAAATAACGCCGAACTGTCCCTGGGCGACAATCGTTCGTTCTTTGTACCGTCGTTTCCGATGTACATTCAGTACGACATCTGATTCCTTCCTCTCTTTCGACGTTGCATCTCCTACGCAATCTAACGCTCATCATTAGAACATCTCGCTAACTGTGCTCTTTATTGTTCCTGGGCCCGTTGGTACGTCTAAATTTACCGTGCGCTCCTCTGTCTCTCCATTGCTCACGGTGTTTAACAGACTTGCTTCTGGCAATGATTGCGACGCCAAATAAACGTCTTTATCTCTCAGCGAGATGAACCAAGGCCGCCGTCATCTCCTGCTTCCTTCTTTCGTTCCCATTATCCGTTTTCGTTCATTCACGCTTTCTTTCTCTTAGTAGGTCAAAGCGCCCGTCTTGAAGACGAGAAGGTCACAAACTTGGAAATAATAACGATCGACAAACGACTCGCCACTCCACACTTTAGCTCGTCGAACCGCCATCTCCCCATAAACCCCATCGTCAGACCAAAACGCCTTTTAGTTCTCGTTCTCGCCATACGACCTCGTAGACCCATGCCTCCTATCGGTCATGTATAACCTTGGACGCTAACTTCGATGAATGGCGAGCGTAAAAATTAAGTGCTTGACGTGCAACGCCGAGCACCGAGATGTCGAGGAGACGGTTCGTCAAGCAAGCGCTTAGGGCTCGAAGGTGAGAGCGAGATGGAAGCAAGAACGAGATGACGAGAATCGGGAGATTGAGAGCGAATCAGACAGTAGACAGGCTGTGGTTAAACATTGATAATCTTCTAGTACAAATAGACTGGTATTTATAGAGAATGTAGCCAGGTGGCAAGGATGAATGGAAACAACATAAACGAGGTTGGGAAGCTAGCCACAGCGAGGAGGTGAGTGGCAGCGCAAATTTAGAACAAGAGATCAAGGAAGAGAGATACAGGAAGCGGAAAGAATAAAAGAGAGGTTTAAGTAGAAAGTTTTTGTATATGATATAGAGGTTTGGCAGGTAGTGGCGAGGTTATGGACTTGGAGCGTGACGCCTGGGGTGAAAAGGAGAGTTCGTGAAAGAAATCAATAGCACCACCATGACGAATTGAATATGCTTTTTACAAATTTCTGTTATGTTGATAGCCTGTCTTCAAAGAATTAAAGGTGACTGAAATGTACAGATATTGTCCAATTCTTTTTGTTTTTGGACGTAGCTGGATGAAATCATGATTTGACGACCAAGTCACTCGGCGTGACGAAAAATGACATACCCGTAAAAGTCACGATTTCAGTCGACTAATTGCCATGTTTTGGCAGCATCCCATGCTTTCTCGTCGAGGGTTTCTGTATCAAACTCGACGCGGATATTCCTTTCACGTCCACTCCCTTGTTCGCAAAGCACTAGGTCCTCCAATGTTGTGATATTGTCAGTAGCACCCCAAAGATTTTCAGTAACCACCGTCAATTTTCGAATGGGACAGTCTAATCTGTACAGAACGATGCGTTCCGCAATTTCTTCGGTGTCGGCACGGAAGAACTTTTCAAAAATAAAGTGTGTAAGATGTGGGGTATGTGTCCAAAATGGTGTCGTGGGCACAGATGGCTCCGGTGTAGATGGATCCCATTCCAATTCTGATTCGTCTGAATCGTCCTTAGTGGGTAGCAAGGTCTCGCTCAAACCAAGTGTTGTGATACTCGGAACCGTCTTGAGGACATTGGGCAGTTTTGCAATGGCATCATCCTCCAGGTCTCTCCATGACGAAACTCTACGCACTGAGAGTGATAGCGTGTGCAAAGTGGGGAAGTACAGGTTGGAGAGGAGGTCGCATATGTGAGCATCTGCGCTCTCAATAAAGAGAGAGCATAGTTGAGGCAGAGAATATTCAATCAAATTCTCGTGGTCCACTTCGATTCTATAAATGCTGAGGTAGGCCCACCGCAGAGCGGGAACCGTGCGGACAAAATCAAACCAAAAATGCAAGGATATGACAATATCCCAAAGAGCGACATGTGTCAATGATGACCATTCACCAGGTGATAGAAGCACCCAATCTGGATGAAAATATAAGCCATGAACGGATAATCGTTGGAGTGGATGTGTGACGGTGAGGCCCATAACTGAATGAAAATCAGAGATTATATCCCGGTACTCTGAACTAGGTCCGTCCGAATGCAGGACGACAGTGAATAGGTTCGGACATGTGATCTTCCGAGTAGCCATTTGGTGCCAAATGGTCGCACTGACAAAGAGGTATTGCGCTGATGCAAGGTATTCGAGGATGAAGCTGAATTCATCCTCATCGAACAACTGCTCTTCCTCAAATGGGTACGGACCTCGCACATCCATGTGGATGAAAGGAAAGAGTGATCCATGTTTGGATCTCCACAACCGGATGAGATCGATGTGTCGCTTGAGCACCATCCATCGACCATGGCGATATTGAACGGCAACCATCTGAGAGACATAACACCAAAGTTGGGGTGATGTATTCGCCACAACCCTCCAGGAGGAGCAAACGTGGCTGAGAATAAGAGGAGTCGTTTTGAATATGTTGTTAAAAATGTAGGGATATGTGGAATATGTCGGTACGCAGTGCATGAATATCTCGCGGAGAGCATCGTATGGGAGTTTATCGATCGGAGATAAGGATGCCATGGGATTGACGTGTTTCCTTGGAATAAGAGTCATATATCAGATATATAAACCACGGGTATAGGTGACGAGGAGTATACTTTGTCTGAATCTCTGACGTTGGAGTCGATATTGTCTGAATCTCTGACATTGGAGACGATATTGCAAACGAGGATAAGAGAGACCTACAGGCGACACGCTACGAAATCGGAGTTATCCGAGCTGTGAATCCACATGACTAACAGATTCGAAATCATTGCTAGGCTCAATCATGCATAGCTTATGGCCGTTAGCTACGGTAAAGGGATCATCAATGATTGAACTCAGTGAGGCAACTTTCTTCCTTCTTCGCCTTATTCCTGACTACATTCGGAATACACGACTCGCTTTCGCTGCATATACTATATTCAATTTACAATTATTTTCCAAAGGTACGCAGTTTTACTCCGCCTTCACCAAGATAGTAGAGTCTACAACATTTCTGCGTCAGCGAGATAGCTCGAAACACGGGCGACGATGCACTTTGAACCTACAGTACAACCATCAGGAGCGCAAGGTATCAAAAACAATATTTCAGGGGGGTATGCACTGAAAATCATAAGGGCTCTCACGGATCGCGAGGAGGTTCCGTATACAAGCAGCAGCCAGTGACGATTAACAAAGAGTGCCCGGAAACAAGGAAGAAGGAAGAGGAGATGTTGACATAAAAAACAATATCCATACTGACGGACGTGTTCGACACTTCTCCGGAATGCGACAGAGTATCAGACCAAGACGACGTGCGCCGCGAAAGACCATAACGATGAACGGCGATGGGGTTGAAAAAGATGTTAGTTCCATTCGCATGGATAGCGTCGCTGAAAAACAAACCAAGCCTACGAGAGCGAGAGAAGATCTATAGCAACTGACCGCGGAGCCGCGATGCGAAATAAAAATAAAATAATAGATAACCACATACAAGACTGCCATTCGGGATAATATAGAGCACCCTTCGCGTTTTCCACATATACCCTTGCAGAAATTTCAGACCACAACCCATCTTCCTAGACTATGATGAACCCCACGATTATACCCCCAAAAAGTCTCCGCACCTCCCCACACCCACCCCTGTTTGGAATCTAATCACGCCTTGCGTCGAGTTGGAGAACGTTTAAGCCCGGATGTGACAGATGTGAAGTACGAGGTGTAGGTGCAGTCAAGTGGGGCACAATTGGAGAGGGGAGGGTGAGGGTGAGATTAGAGCGGAAGGAAGGAGAGTGAGGAAGGGGATACGGTTCGAACACAAATGCATATGAGGAGAAATAGCGTAACAGGTCTCGCTATAATATGTGTATCAGAAATAGAGGGAATGAGTACACAGTAGACGTACGTACTCGGTAATCGTATGTAAATCCGTTATCCAACCGCTCCATTTTCGCGGCTCCGTTCGCATTCCTTGCGCGCTGAACGACGAGCTCTAGACATAGTAAGCTTGCGCACAAAAAAGAAGGAAGGCCACACACCGAACGTACGTATACAATTTCCAACATCAATATCAGGCTACCTAAAGAGCATGAGTACACGCATGACATTCAGTTATACATAGGACTCGTGCAGTGCAGGATGAGACCCGCGTGCAAAGCCCGTCTTCCCGCATTTGGCACAACTCTCCGCATTCAACACATCCACATGATACGCAGTGATCTAAACGATCGATGGTGGACGGATGTCTGTGTAGGTAGACGCTGCATTGGATGCGGGAAAGATGAAGCGAATGTGAGAGAGTGTCGTAGAGAGAGGGAGAGGACAAATGCTGAAGCACTGACGACCTAGTCAGAAACGAAAGAAAGCGACCACACCGACCCGTGTTCCAGCGTTCCATGTCCATGCAACAAGCATAAGCCCATCCTCCCGCATCTCAAAAGGACTGTTATGCTCAACACATCCACATAATACAAGTGATATGAACGCTCGATGGTGAGGCGGACGTGTAGGTTAAATCTTTGAGTGAGATGCGGGAATGATGAGGCGAAGCAGGAGGACACTGGTGAGAAAAACGGAATGCTGTTGTAGGTGACTCACAAGCAAGGCCTCGCGATGGTATACTCTGGACAGTGTATCAGAACTCTCCCTATCTCTGCGCGCCATCTTGAAGGGAATGATGCAGTTCACAAAGCAAGAAGTGAGCGAGGATCAAGGTGGGGGTGTAGAGGGAAGAAGACAGCCGTGAAGCTTTGAAGAGTGAGACCCCAACCAACCCTGCGAAGCGCTGATGTAATGAAATTCAACGGCTGGCATCAACAACGGCAAGCTCCACTACCAACGCCGACGACGAGGAGACACAAATTCAATGCAGCCCATCAACTTTCCATCAACAACGGCAAGCCGCAAGCGCCGACGGGGAAGGGGGACGTGCACCATGCTCGGCGCCCTCGATGTCACCGCCTCCATCTGGGTCCTACTCTATCATCCGCGTAAACCAAAGAACGCAACACGACCCAGCAGGATAACTCACCTGCTCTCCCACTTCGAGAGCACGCCGTCCATCTGATGACCACATCCACAATCACCTCACCCACCAGCCCACTCACAACCACGACTCCGCCCACACTCGCAAACCAGGAAGCACACGTCCCCAAACCCATCGCGCTCATCCTTGGCGGTGTGTTCGGCGCGCTCGCACTGCTCGTCGTGCTCATCGCTGGGATCATCCTACTTCGCCGATGCATGAATGAAGAGGCTAGGAGACGAGACAGGAGGCCAGAAGTAGCTGCGAGTCGTACGTCCTTTACTGCTTCTCCCTTCGATCCCGTCCTCGTCCTCGTTTCCTTTCTTCTCCGTCCACGAACTAATTATCACACGCACAGTATGGACCACGAAACCCTCCAAAGCACCCCTCACGCCTTTCATCCTGCAGCCCTCGAAGCAAGCATACCACGCTCTCCCACGACATGCGTATGGCGTGGATCTGCAGGCAGACTATACATCGTTCCTGCTCTCTCCTCCACCACCCTCGGCGCCTTCTTCTAACGTTCCTTCCACGACTTCACGACCCTCAACGGTATACACCGCGAAACACACCTATAATGCCTCGCATGCGCAGGGCTCCAGCCTCAGCGACCCATTCGCGACTTCCTCCTCCCGCCCATCACTATCGTCGCCCTCTCCGCGCCCATCAACATCCCCATCCCCATCCTCTACCCCACGCCCATCAACCACCTCAGTCTCCTCAACCCCAAGCGCAATCATCGACATCCTACCCCATCTCAAAGCCCACCTCCACCTCCAAGCCCCACGAGACCATCTCCCATCCTCCAAAGCGCGTGAAGCGATGCTTATGCATAATCATAGTCATCGTCGAGATGGTTCGGCGGTGTCTCTTGCTACGTCGTCGTCGACCACCTCGACGTTGACGACGGCGCGGATGTCGGCGAACGGGACTGATACGTCGAGGACGTCGATGAATGGAGGCAGGCAGTGGGAGGACGAGGATACCCTCCCGCCGGGGTATGTTCTATGATGGGAAGATTGAGAATGCGTCGGCCGGTTGGGTGCGGTGAGGAGGGAGGATACTGGCTCTGATCGAGGTGCGTTGTTCGTCTCGTATTTTCTTCCCTTCTATGTGCTGTCCGTCGCTGTCCTACTTTCTTTCTGTCGTGTGTCCTCACTTGTTCTCGCGCTGTATGGGCTCCATCGTACCTGTATCCCGAATCGACGCTTTTCGCGGACTATCTTCGAGATATTTATGCTCCGTGCTGTTATTTTGGCTGCATATAGGGACATTTTGTATTGATTTTTCTATGAATATGATTTCTCTTCTCCCTTTACCTCACTTCATGTCTCCGTCTCCGTCTCTGTCTCTGCGCTACGGCTATCCTTCAATACCTTTCTCCCGCACCGCCTCGTTCACCATTTTCTCAGACCGCGTAGCACCCCAACCCCATTCGTAAGTCCAAATTCAACGACCTTTCTTTCTACTTTCGCTTACTCACGATAGACAGCTTTCCATTTCTAGGCACGATAAATAATAAAGGACGATTCAAAATTCAATATCTTTGTCTGCTAAGTCAAAGAAGAAGACCCTCTGCGTCGTCGCCGATCATCGAACATCGTCGTCGCATTTCTTTTTCCTTCTCCTTATCTCTTTCTCGACGGTCATTGACAAGGCATCGCGCATCAATCACCGCGACAAAGACACAAAGTGACGTCAAATGTCCTTGGGACGCCAATCATTGATTCTTCGTACCGTCGTTTCGGGATACATTCAGTAAGATATTCGATTCCTTCCACTTATTCGACGTCGGATCTCCTTATATGCAATCAAATGCTCAACCAATGCTCAACATAAGAACGTTTCCCTAACTGTGCTCTTTATTGTTCCCGGGCCCATCGGTATGCCTAAATTTACCGTACGCTCTTCTATCTCTCCACTGCTTACGGTGTTCAACAGACTCGCTTCCGGCGATGATTGCGACACCAAATAAACGTCTTTATCTCTCTGCGAGATGAGCCAAGGCCCCCGTCATCCCCTGCTTCCTTCCACCCTTCCTTTCTTTCGTTCCCATTGTCCGTTTTCATTCATTCGCGCTTTCTTTCTCTTAGTCATAGTAGGTCAAAGCGCCCGTCTTGAACACAAGAAGGCCACAAACTCGAAAGTGATAACGATCAACAAACAATGTACCCTCGCCACACGACTTGAGACGAGTATATAACGCCCTCGTCGAACCGCTATCTCTCCATAATCCCCATCGTCAGACTCAAAACACCTTTTAGTTCTCATTCTCTCCATACCACCTCGTAGACCCATGCCACCTCCCATCGAACATGAATACCCATTTCTATCATCCACTAAATCCCCTACCCACCCTATTTCCACGTGCACTTGACGCAATTCAACTTCATCCCTACGCCTCCATCCCTACTCCCCGCTATATCCATCCACCTACACACCAGACTACGGCGGATCCGATCAGCGTCAACTTCGACGTCCCTTATTGACGTCCTCATACAACGAACGAGTACGTTACATTGCGCTGGCAAATTTCTCTCCGACGCTCGTTGTACATTGCAAATCGGCCTGCCTCCTAAAATCTAAGCCCACTCGCCCCTTTTTTCTTCCGAACCTAGGATCCCTGCACACAGCAAGGCTCTTAGATTGTGTTTTATCTTGGATGTGGTGGTTTTGGACTCGGCGTATATGTTAATTGCGCTCGAGGTTCCTTGAAATAGTCCGAGGGTCGCATTATTTATAACCAACTCCTGGCTCGGTCACGCCGCAATTCATCTTTAACAACGAAATATGTATTTCATAGCGGAGCGGGGCGGCTGCAAATGGCTTTCTCTGAAGTGACGGTTTACTTCATGTAGCGACCACAGAATCAGGGACGAAAGTTTCTTTATTTTACCGCCTTCAATTGCCCTTGAGCCTTCGTATTCTTTGGAACCAACAGCGCTTTTTAAGAGTTTCATCGAAGGGTTATGCAATACCACGGGAAGAAGACGAAAAGCTAGCATTCATTGATATGGTGGTGGGTTGGGGACGAGACAAAGGCAAGCTACATGGAGGAGATTTCGTATACTTGGTACTATCGAGTTCAGCGCACGAGGTAGGTATCCGTATGACGATTGTTATATTTGACATGAATATAAGTATGATTATGATCAAAAAAAGTGAAATAGATTAAGAGCAAGCTTCGATGTACGTTTTTCTTTAACACTCAACATAATCAAATGATACGATTTCTTGATTCACACCGCTCTCCTCTCCTCTTCTACATCGGTCATTTTAGTTACTAATAATGTCGCTAACGCTGGTATACCTTAAAATGGATGTGGTCAATACACAGTGGGATCGTCGATGAAATGTGTCCTCTGGTGATACGAGAAATCCGCGAGGTTGAACAGTGCCCTAATACAAAAAACAGTGCTGATTATATATGTTGAGATAAACACAGGAATGGCGTCTCTGAAGCCGAAAGTGAATATCGGCCTTCAGATAGCTGCGACCGGGGCAGTGGATCAGGGATAAAATCATATCAGAGCGCGCAGAAAAGTTGCGAGGGTACTAGAGAGGCGAGTAGTAGATTGTCCGCCAAAAATTGTGATCTTACTCTAAGTATTTCATATCGAAATTAGTAATTGAACCAACCGTATTGGAGCAAGAACTAAATATACAAAGCAGTTTATCTACCTCGATAGCAGTGGTCTTCGATAGTAGTCAATGTTCAATGCTTACACAATCTCTCATATTCCTTGACCGAAGTGCGAAGGTGCCAAATGCGCAACTGCGAATCGGCAACCAGCAATGATATATTCAATTCTCCCCACCCATTATTGAACGACCTAAACCATGAACGAGAACCACAATAAAGTACAGCTACATAAATAAAACACCAGCAGAAATCACACCACAAATTACCCACAAATCGACAGACAAATCACCCACACCGCGTCACCTTTTTGACTAGATTGCCTACCATATTATTCATATCCGCTCTACCCCACCAAGCAACATGCAAGATAGGTAAAGAAGAATGAGATGAAGGTATTTTGGCGTACGGTGTGGGGTGGGCCGAAGATATGAGGCTAAGCGTATGGGAAATGGGAGGACGGACGGAAATAAAAGAGAGGAAAATTGGGTAGCGTAGTATTCATCGTGTCTACGAAAGAGCAGCAAACTCTACTCACCTTATACTCCCGCACCGCAGACACCCATATATAAACCCACCCACTGATCCTAACTATTGAGTATCAGAGTTGGTCAGATAAACAAAAAGCTTAAAAACCCACTCACTCAACCAACAAAACGATAAAATGCCCCTCCACAACACTCAAATAAGAGAGATCACACATACGTCCGCTCGTTCTCAAGACTCTCCGCGATCACCAGCGCACACCCGGCGCACATATCTGCCTAACGAAGCAAACGCCATCCGCCGCCAAGTCCGACAGACGTTCGGACTAGGACGCGAAGTGCGTCAAGATGGAGGTGCGATGTGCGGCTGGGTGGGGCATGGTGGGTCTGTGGGTGCGTGGAAGAGGGGGAGAGAAGATAGAGGGAGGTAATGTAGGGAGAGAGGATATGATAAGACGTGATGTTTCGGAAAATGCACACTCAAATTCGAATAAAAGAATGAGGATCTGTAGTGCGTGGTTCTTATGATTACAATGAGATTGATATTAATATTAAACGTCAGGCGCTTGGACTCACCGAGTCAAGCATTTAATGACGCTACTATTCCCCGCAACCTACCTCGGTGTCTTCGAGGGTTCGAACGCGTAGAGAGATGACGTGTAAGAATAAAGATGCGGCCTTCGAGATTCGAAAATGAGCTCACAGTGAAGCGTAAAGGAAGGAATACGCACCGAATGTTGACGCTGGATACAGCTGTGACGAGATTGTACTGACGATATTGACCCGCGTGGCACGCAATGCGCGCAAGTCCGTCATCCCGCATATCATCACGACATTATTGAACGCACCCGTACCATACGAGCGATCTGAATGCTCAAACGGGGCCCGATTGTGTAGCTGGACTCTTGCGGGGAGATCCGGGATAGCTGATGTGACGCAAAGAGACACGAGGTGAGGGGAGAAACCTACGAGGGAAGCATGGAGTGGAGGACGAGATATGGCGATACCAATGCAATGCGTTGATATAAGTAAATCGTATGGACCACAGAGATGCACTCCCAATGTACCAGAGCAACTATTTTGCACTTTGAGCTGCCCTGTCAGGATCTGTTATGGAAGTGAACGGGCACTCTCCTGCCCCACCACGGGATGAGACGTTCCCAGAGTGAAATCAGTGCGATCATAGGAGGGCAGCCTGACTGGACACCACTTCGTTGAGGCCATATGGTGTGTGAGGAGAGGAAAAGGGACTCAGGATAACTCACTCTGACTCGTTTATATTAACACGCGTGGGCGTCCCCCTCTACTCAGTAGCCACCTCCGACTCTCCCACATCCACTGCAAGTGACGATTGTGTCTACACCACTCGCGCTCATACTCGGTGGCGTATTCGGCTCACTTCTCGTTGTTCTCGTCGCTGGGTTTGTTCTACTCCGCTGATATATGCATGCACGGCTCGAGGCGAGGATGAGGAAACCTGTGGTAACTGCTAGTCCTGCGTACTTCGCTCTTTGTTTTTCCTTCCTTCGATCTTGTCCTCGTCCTTGTTTCCATTCCCAAGATCATCGTTCCATTTGTTGTCTATGAACTAACTAGAACCTCCCAAAGTATGGTCTACCAAGGCCTCCAAAGCGCCCTTACACCCTTCATAACCGAGCCGTCTCAGTAGCAACACCACGCGATGCGCGTATGGCGCAAACCTATTGGCGAACTATATGTCCTTGCCCTCTTTTTCGCCCTCGTCGTCTGATTCTTCTTGAATCCAGCCACAACCTCGGAGGTATCTACGCCGTCCACGTCAAAGTGCACGCACAACGTGCGCGACCCACTCACATCCCCCTCGCCGCGCCCATCAGTAACATTCTCAGCACCCCGTCTATCGCTATCCCCATCACCCTCGCCGCGCTCACCCCCCTACCTCATCTTTAACTCCCGGCCCATCAACCTTCTCGATGCACCACCCATCAACCCTCTCAACATCAACCCTTCAAGTCGCGTTCATCCACTCTCCCCCATCTCCAAGGCCATCATATCCAAGCACAGCCCTATGTTGTGTGAGTGCGTTTTCTCGTTTGCTTCCGCTTTCGTTGGCGTGCTATTCGTATGATCATTCTGTTTTTCCCCTTCCCCGGATCTGCGCTATGCCTCTCTCTACGCCATAGCTACTGCATTCACGTGTTTATCTGACGCTCGCTCTATGGAGACGAGTATCTTGATTTCACGATTATATTTCGGTGCATGTACAGATATTTTGTATAGTTCTCCTTGATGAATATCATGCTGTTTTCTTTCTTCTTAACCTTCGTGTCTCCGTCCGGATAGCCGCTTGCCTCGTCTCACCTCGTTCAGTTATTCAAGGCTTTCCCGAACTGCGCAACCCATCTAAGTCCATTCTTGCATCCAAACCCCTCTTGTATTCCTTCTTTCGTCGCTCACGAGCTCAATGGAAGTCAGCAGGGCTAATGACACCTCAAAAATGCGCATATCTATCTCTGATGATCTGTCAAAGGCCTTCCGAATCCTTCATTTCCTTTCTCTCTTTCTCGATTTATTAATAAGACACCGACCATCGATCCCTCGGAGACCTTCCGTGTCAAAACTGCCCCATGGTCCTCTTTCAGCTCCCAATCGCTATTTTTGCGCAGGCCAAAGCATTCCGTCTTTGATTTCCTTCAGCGAGGAGTTTTGTTTTTTGACATATAAAGCTGCATGAAATAATAATTTGGCGTCCAAGTCACTCGGCATGACGAAAAATGACATACCCGTAAAAGTCACGACTTCAGTCGACCAAATCCCATGTTGTGGAGGCATCCCATGCTTTCTCGTCGAGGGTTTCTATATCAAAGTCGACGCAGATACTCCTTTCACGTTCACTCCCAGGTTCGTAAACCACTAGGTACTTCGACTCTGTGATATCCTCAGTAGCATCCCAAAGATTTTCAGTAACCACCGTCAATTTTCGAATGGGACAGTTTAATCTGTGCAGAACGATGCGTTCCACAATTTCATCGATGTCAGTACGGACGAACGTTTCCAAAAAAAAGTGTGTAAGCTGTGGGGTATGTGTCCAAAAAGGTGTTGTGCCCAAGGATGGCTCAGGTGTAGACGGACTCCATCCCATTTCTGAATCATCAGAATCATCCTTGGTGGGTAGGAAAGTCTCGCTCAAACCAAGTGTTGTGATACTCGGAGCCGTTTTGAGGAGGTTGGGCAGTTTCGCAATGACATCCTGCGGAATATCCTGTGACCAGGCTCTACGCAATGAGAGTGATAGCGTGTGCAAAGTGGGGAGGTACAGGTTGGAGAGGAGGTCGCATATGTGAGCATCTACGCTCTCAATAAAGAGTGAGCATAGTTGAGGCAGAGAATATTCAATCAAATTCTCGTAGTTCCCTTCGATCCTATAAATGCTGAGGTAGGCCCACCGCAGAGCGGGAACCGTGCGAACAAAATCAAACCAAAAATGCAAGGGTATGACAATGTTCCAAAGAGCGACATGTGTCAATAAAGACCATGCATCAAGCGATAGGAGCACATTTTCCGGAGACAATTTGAAGTTAAGCATGGATAATCGTCGGAGTGGAGGTGTGGCGGTAAGGCGCATAACCGACAGAAGATGAGAAACAGTAACCTCATCCTCCGAATTACATCTATCCGAATGCAGAATGACAGTGGATAGGTTCGGACATGTGATCTTCCGAGTAGCCAGCTCGTCCCAAATAATCGTGTTAACATCGAGGTATTGCGCTGATGCGAGATATTCGAGAATAAAGCTGAACGCATCCTCATCAACGAGATGCCCCTCCTCAAATGAGTACGGAGATCGTACACGCATGTGGATGATTGGAAAGATGATTCCGTGTTTGGATCTCCACCACCGCATAAGATCGATGTGTCGCTTGAGCACCATCCACCGACCATGGCGATATTGTGCGGCAACCATCTGAGATAGATAACACCAAAGTCGTGGTGATGTATACACCACAACCCTCCAGGAGGAGCAAACACGGCTGAGAGTAAGAGGAGTCGTTTCGAATCTGTGGTTGAGAATGTTGGGATATGTCGGTACGCAGTGCGTGAATATCTCGCGGAGAGCATCGTATGGGAGTTTATCGATCGGAGATAAGGATGGGTGCGAGAGGCAGGATGCCATGAGATTGACGTGTTTCCTTGGAATAAGAGTCAGATATCAGATATATAAGTCACAGGTACAGATAGCGAGGAGTATACTTTATGTGAGGTTCTGACGTTGGAGACGATACGAGGACGAGTGAGACACGCGGTATCCTACGGGCGACACGGTACGAAATCGGAGTTATCCGAGCTATGAATTCACATGACTAAGACTTCTGAACAGGTTCTAAATCATCGCTGCTTAATCATACGTAGATAATAGCCGTTAAGATCATCACTCAGTGGAGGCACGTTCTTCCTTCTTCGGCTAATTCCCGACTACGTTCAGAATGCATGACTCATTCTTGCAGTATACATCAAGTTCAATTCACAATTATTTTCCAAAAGTATGGAGTTTTACTCCATCTTCCGCACGGTGGAAGCATCTACAATATTTCTGCGTCGGCGAGATAGCTCGAAACATGGACCACGATACATTTTGAACCTACGGCCCACGGATCGCGAGGAAGTTTCGTATACAAACAGCAACTAGGGATAAATACCGAAGAGCGCCAGGAAGCAGAGATCCGGCCGGAAGAGGAGATGTTGACATAAAAAAATATTCACTGACAGAATGTGTTCGGCACTTCTCCGGAGTGCGACCGTATATCAGACCAAGACGACGTGCGCTGCGACAATGTCTGAGACCATAACGAAGGGTTGAAGGAGCTCTCATTTCGATTCACATAGACAGTGTCGCTGAAAGACAAACCAAGTCTTTGAGAGCGAGAGAAGATCAGTGGCATGACTCTAGTTGGATATTCCCTTAATTCATAATTCATGTAGTAGCAGGATTCGCGTAGTCCATTAGATCAGACTCGTGAATAGACGCACGATTATGATCAACGAGAATGTAATAAGAGCAAGGCAACGATTAGAAGGCATCGCTTCATCGTTCGAGAATGCATAGAAGTCTAGGACTGGGCATATAACGTCACAGAATTATCCAGAGACAAAAGCAGTCGAACGACAAAGCTCGACCAGATTACAGAAAGCCAGAATGCAAAGCCAAGACGATACCCATAACACGCATCATTGTTTAAGAGCAGAGCAGTTCATTTGAATAAAACGGGGATGAAATGACATGTACTAGCCGCTGAAAGACAAAAACGAAGCCTTCGAGCGAGAGAAGATCAATAGCAACTGACCGCAGAAGCGAGCTTTCAAAGAAAAAAAAAAAAAAAAAAAACCAAGTACACAACACTCTCATTCGCGATAGTGAAGAACAATCCCGGGGAAATCGTCCGACCACAACCCATCATCGTAGAGTATGATGAACCCCCAAAAAGTCTCCGCACCCACCCACACCCACCACTCAGTGTGGAAGCCCATCAGTACCACACCTTGCATCGAGTTGGACAACGTTCAAGCCCGGCTGCGACAGGTGTGAAGTGTAAAGAGCGAGGTGTAGGTGTAGGCGGGTGGGTGGAGCACAATTGGAGAGGAGAGGGGTTGGCGAGGGCGAGACTAGAGCGGGAAGAATGAGGGTGACTCGGAGGAGAGGGATCCTGATCGTACAATAATTAAAAGACAGCGAGAGTGTGGTTTCGCTATCATATGTAGTTGTATATCAGATATCGAGGAAATAAGCGCAAAGCGGATAAATGCACCGTTCGTAGACTCGGATCCATTGTCTGAATCAACCTCCCATCTCCGTACCATTTTCGTTATGCCCTTCATGTTCTTTGCGCGTTCATATAACAAGATAAAAAACTCCAGAGAGAGATCGAACAGAGGGATATAAATACGTGAGCTCGCAGAAAAAAGGAAGGAAGGAAGGAAGTCCACACACCGAATGCACGCATACATACAAGTTTTAACGCCTGATCGAAAAAGATGATAGGGATGCATAAATAACATTCGGATATATAATTCGTGCGGCGCAGGATGATGGACAAAGTGACCAACATCGACCCGTCTTCCCGCATTCAACTCTAATTGTCCATCCTTTTAGACACATCCACATGATACGAGGTGATCTCAACGCTCGATGGTAGGTGGATGCGTAGTTGACACTTGAGTGGGATGCGGGAACGATGAGGCGAAGCAGGAGGATAGATACTAACGAGGCAAATGGGATACTGTCGTACATAGGTGACTCACAAGCAAGGCCTCGCGATGGTATAAGTACTCATCAGAACTCTCCCTATCTCTGCGCGCCACCTTGAAGGAAAGACGATGCAGTTCTCGGAGTGGTCCGAGTGTAAAGACAGGAGAACCGTTCAACTGGACGAGGATCATGATGGGGGTGTGGAGGGAAGACGCCACAACCGTCCTGCGAAGCGCTGACGTAACCATATTCAAAAGAAAAGGGCAAGCTCCACCCCCAACGCCGACGATAGATCATGCTCCGCATCATCGATGTCACCGCCTCCGTCTGGGTCCTATTCTATCATCTGCGTAAACCAAGGAACACAGAACGACCCAGCATGATAACACACTAGCTCTCCCACCTCACTGCGTCCATCCGATGACCACACCCACCGGCCCACTCACAACCACGAATCCACCCACACCCTCGGGACCCGGAGCGCACCTCCCCAAACACATCGCGCTCATCCTTGGCATTGTGTTCGGCGGGCTCGCACTGCTCGCACTACTAATCGCTTGGATTTTCCTGCTTCGCCGAAGGATGAATGCGTGGCTCGATGGGAGCAGAAGGGTCAGCAGACCGGAGGTAGCTGCGAGCCGTGCGTTCTTCCCTCTTCAATTTCCCTCCCTTTGATTTTCTCTTTCTGTCACGATCGCCTTCTCCCCACCCTCGTTGCGGTACAAGCTAACTAGCTCTCCCATAGTGTGGTCCACCAAACCCTCCAAAGCGCCCCTCACGCCGTTCATTCTCCAACCCTCAAAGCAGCCATACCACGCCCTCCCTCGATATGCGTACGGCGCGGACCTTCAGGCGGACTATACGTTGTTCCTGCTCTCTCCTGCACCACCCTCGTCGTCTTCTTCCACGACCTCATGGCTGCCAATCATGTCCACTGCGAAACACTCTCACAACACCTCGCAAGCGCAGAGCCTGAATGGCCCATTCACGTCTCCCTCGCCGTGTCCACCAAGGTTTTCCCCCACTCCACACCCATATACCACCTCTCCCTCTCCACACCCACCCACCACCCCTCCGCGCCCATCTTCATCCTCAACCTCCCGCCCATCACCCTTTTCAACATCAAGAACAACCATCACCCCCTTCATTTCCACCCTACCCCATCTCCAAGCCCACCTCCACCTCCAAGCCCCGCGCGACCACCTCCCGTCGTCAAAAGCGCGCGAAGCGATGCATAGTCATAATCATACCTGGGGCGCGTCGCCGGTTTCTTTCGCTACGTCGTCGTCCTCTCTCGCTACGTCAACGCGATTAACGACGACCGTAGCGCCGCCGCCCACGAACGCCAGTCGGCGGTGGGCGGACGAGGACGAGGATACCCTCCCACCGGGGTGTGTTCTGTGATGGAACGAATGCGTCGGTGGGTGGGCCGAGACGAGGAGGGTGGATACTGGCTCTGAGCGAGGTGCATTGTTCCTCTTCATTTCGTGCTTTTATTCACGAGCAGCGACCCATCCTCGTCCTCCTCGCATGACGTGGCCAGCGTGCTCGCGGTGCCCGTGGGGGAGTAGTACGAGTAGTTGCTGTACCCATGTGTTGTTCGCCGCTGTTCTGGTATTATTCCTTCGTGCGCTCTCGCTTGCGTCTGGTACTACGGGCTTAAATATTTCCTCTTGTATCCCGAGCCGATACTGTTCCTTCACTATCGTCTACATTCTGATGTTCTGTGCTGTTGTTTTGCCGCATTTACGGACATGTTGTATCACCTCCTCGATGAATACGATCTATCTTCTCCCTTTCTTTGACTTCGTATCTCGATCTCTGTATCCATACCCGTCTCTGCGCTATGATTCATGAAGACCATTGGCCTCGTCTCCATCGCCATTTTACCGACCCCCGTTCGTAAGTCCAAATTCATCGGCCTTCCTTCTACCTTCACTTGCTCACGAACGACAGCTTTCGAATTCATAAAGTAGAGGCCATAAATAATAACAAAGGACGATTCAAAACCAACGCCTTTATCTGTCCCCACGTCAAACTTCGAAAATGGTAAATACCCTCCGCGTCGTCGTCGTCGTCATCGAACGATGGACGTCATCGTCGAATTTTTGTGACCTTCTACTGCTCCTTTTCCAAGATTCCTCGCAGGTTTAAATAAAAGCACCACTCGTCTATGATACGCATTGTTCAGAACGTCGACAAAGACAACAAAGTAATGTCAAAATGTCCTTGGGACGCCAATCATCGATTCTTCCTCATACCGTCGTTTCGGGATATATTCTGTACGCCATTTAATTCCTTCCTTTCTTTCGAATTCGTATCTCCTTCCGCGCTTATTGTCTGAATGTTTCTTCAATAGCGTATCGTTCCTGGGTCCATTGTTACATATGGCTAAATTTCTCGTGCACTCTTCTGTCTCGGGGAACGTGCTCCTCGGGCCCGGGGGATAAATGCGACACCCAATCGCCCGTTGTCAAAGGAGAGACGAGGACCTTTCCGTGTTCGAAAGCATTTCCGATCATCCGTTCCCATTGTTCGTTCTCTTTCTTTCATTCTTTCATTCTTTCATTCGTTCATTCTTTCTTTTGCTTCGTAGGTCAATGCGCCCGCTTATAGACGAAAGCAGACCCACTCGAAGAATACCGAGTGAACAAATTCAACGCGCGCAGAAAGTCGTATACAGTTCATGTACCAGTGTTCTGACCTTAGTCAGGCTATGGATGACAATGTGCGTAAGGACGTTCTTTGCGAATGTGATACCGATGGAGCCGTCGAGGACTCTAGAGGCACAAAGAGAGCATTGATGCGTGATAGAAAATCCCGATTGCCCGAGACAAACACTTTACACACTAGCGCTGATGTAGTATTGCCGGTGCTTTGAGATTTGAAGCAATACGGTCAGCACGCAGTGACCTCTGATTGGTATTCTCAGACGAGGACCAGCCCTCATTAAGTACGTCAGTAAGAAAATAAAGGGACCCTCCAAGCGTAATAATGAGTGCTTTATCGACGGATTGATCAAAGCGCGCTGCGCCACCGGGTCCATCGGTGCAACTTCTGGCCCTCGCACCAATCGAAAACATATATAACAGATCCCATTCCCCCTTCGCATACCATCCACATCTCCTGACATATTTTACGGGTGGGTCACATTTTTATTCTACGTCGGTACTTCGCCACTGACCGCACGGTGTGTGTTTCCGGCAGACATTCAATTTACAAATGGATCTTTCAGTTTATACGGGTGTGGGTAGTACCCCACCAGAAAGGCGTACATCTGAATTATGTGCGTATCCTATTAATACGTGGAATTGATACAGTAATAACGCGGGCTCGCTTCAACTTCTTCACGTCCAGTCCGTGCATCCGACGCTGACACCACGTTTGTCTCCTCCGACAACGTGCTTTTCGAGATTCATGGGAGTTACCTCACCCTAAGCACCAGCATCGGCTTCGCTAAGCCATCGGGGGATACCATGTCTCGAGATCTCATTCATTTACCTGAATCTTCGCAGGTCTTAGAGGCTCTCTTTCAATTCATTGAACCACCCTCCGACTCTAGAAACTATCGACAACCATCTGTAGCTGACTTGAGTTCAAATCTTTTCTTTGAAGTGGCAGAAGCAGCGGAAAAATACATCGTTTACGCAGCGATGAACGTTTGCATCACAACTATGAGGTATGTCGTCTCTTGCGAAACTTCGCGTGCGAATACTAATTGTATCATTCTACAGACTGTCAAAGTTAAAGTCAGATTCGCCGGAAGTCCTGAATCATTGTTATAAACACGGCTACACCAATCTCATTGACCAGGCTGCCTCAAACATGCTTTCACGCTCACTTACTGAAGCCGCGATAAAGTTAACAGCACCAGGACTCCTGCAACGATGGGTACTTTCCATCTATTTGATTAACATATCTGCACGCTGAATGGGTTTCTACTCCCAGACATTCTACTATGGTCAGTGGCATGACGCGATTCAAGATGCGATTAGCAAGCTCGAAAAAAACATGCCTCGTGATTGTCATGTTTGGAGCCGTGTGTTAGCCAGCTACGCCCGAAAATTCGAGAAAGACCCAACTTTATATTTCATGGTTAAACCATCGATTCCAACGGATGTTTCTCCGAGGATATGTTCGAGTTATGGATGCTCTTGCAAGGAGCTTCCTGATAAGTGGCCCGCTTGGTTTGAAGAGATATGTGACAGCGCTCTGGTCAAATTCCGGTCAATGGCTAAGTTCAGTGATGTGACTATAGGATAGTTCAATTACTACCGTTCCGTTCATCATTGTGCCTCTTTATAATCTCATTAATTTACTATGAAACATATCATCCGCAGACCAGCTGCATACACTCGTACAACGGTATATATCTCTATATCTTCATAGCGCTGAAAAAAGGTACATTATACTCATTCAAGTTTGCATAAAACCAAGCAGGCCACGAGCGTGCTAGTAAGGAATGACAAGTACAGTGGTAGTCATCACATTTGAGATGCTCAATATCAAACAGTGAAATCTCCTCAAGTGGCGGATTCCGAATATTGAACATATTCTTCTCAACCTGTTGGCGATATAAAAGGAGTAGATAGGTCCAGAACTCGCAGTTCTCCCAAGGGGCGTTCATTTCAAAATGATTTACTGCTCGCTTGCGATTCTCGGCCAAAGTAGAATAGTAGACCATCTGCAGAGATATTCGAGTTCTTTTTGAGTATTACGCATTAAGATAAGAACAAAATTGATTTACGAATCGCGCAAATACACCAGGAGAGCGAAGCTTCCGTGCAGCGTCTTCTATCGTCCACGTATCCAAGTTTTCGACGAGAATTAGGGCTGCTTTGTCCGCGAGATCCGAGTATCCATGACGAGCACAATGGTTAAGGATTTCGAAAGGGTATTCTTCCACGGCCCTCCTTCAAAAATAAATAAATAAAGGCATCAGATCGTATTCTTACAGTATGTCAATCATGATATAACCGTACCTCATACTGCTAAGGCAAACAGTAATAGCTGAATAGACGACGTATTTCTCCGCGGCCTCCGCTACTCTAAAGAACAAACCTCTCAATAGATCGTCGACATCAGGTTGGCGAAAGTTTCGACTCTCAGTTGGAGGTTCAATGAACTGGAATATTATCTCGAGGACGTCCGACGGTTCCTGTAAAGCTACAGGTTCTGCTTCTACGAAGATGTGGTCGCCGACTGGAACGAAGCTCATGCTGTTCAAACTGAGATAGGCGCTGTGCACCTTGAATAGGACATGATCCGAAGATATGAACGTGATATCAGCGTCTGAAGCATTGACTGGAAAAAGGGGTTAGCAACAGTCGATAACAATGAGACGATGAGGATAGTGGAACAGAACTGACATAAGGACGAAAATCTGGTTTGTGAGATTGCTGTACAGACTTCAGATTCCATCGCATCCGGGGTGTTCAAGTTTAAGAAGGTGGTTAATTGGTGTACAAGCCCAACGCAGTTGTCGTTCTTAAATTGACGTTTGGACGTCACTTCTCCCACACTTTTGACGTTTCTAAGATTACATTCTCTTTTGTCAATTATACAATTGATTTCACGGGCAGTGCTTTGTGGGCGCACCTTGAGAATCGTTGCATATGTTTTTTGATCAAAGTGCCCACATCCTCAAATAGACTTAACCCGAGTTGTAAGCACCTTTTGTGCGAGTCATCTATGGGGTCAAGTACTCGCACCTATTTTTGAGTCGTTTGGTAACTATGCAATAGAATGACAGTAGAGATGGCAATTCCAAGGTCTCTGAAACGTTACTACACATGCTGAGAGTCAAAACTTGCTGTGAAGGAGCTTCTAATAACACAATAGACAAGAGTTCCACAATACATAGAGCTTCGTTAGATGCAGGTGATATAGACAATAATCAATCTCAAACAATCTGAATAGAGTAAGTAGACATTTGACTGAGATGCGGCAAAGATGAGGCAAAGCAGAGCAACATGCGCGTGAGAAACAGTTGTAAAGAGACTGAGATTCCAAGAATGTCGACTCTCGAACGACGACACTTGAATATATGGATACCTGAAAGTCGACTGCCCTAGCTACACAAGTTACGGTCGAGAAAAACCGAACACGAGGGAATGTCGGATTTATCAGCGCCCTAATCAAGAGAGAAACAGTCTGCGTCAACGATGGCTGAGATAAACACAAGCACGATAAGCACAAAACCGAGAATTAGTTATGACTAAGACTGGAGGTCAGAGACGAAGACAGTGAAGCAGAGCGGCATGGCAAGAAAAGTCTCGAAGGTAGCAACGAGACAATCCACAAGTAAACCAGCCGCATAGTCAGTTTTTCAGACCGATGTTACACGAATAAATGTGAGCATATGTACACCGCACGGACGACCTAGACGAGAAAGTAAAACGAAAATACGCAATGTAATACCAAGAGACGCATGTCGCTCAGTCAGCTTGGAACCCATCACTCACAGTTTCAAAATTTACCCCTCTAACCAACGGTAGAATCAGGAACATCATATATTCGAAAGAAAATTTGATGAACTCACGAAAAATGGGCGTCTCTACCAAGTGTAGCCCAAAGTCATCACGTTTCGTCCAGAAAAGCTGTAGCAATACGCCTGTACTAACTCTGTCAGATAGAAGAAATGTCTGGTGCGCATACGTATAGCGATTCTCCGACATTTGTTTCGCTTGTCCTCAACGAGAAAGGGCTTGGAACATAAAGCCCGGAGCGTCGAAAATGCTGAGACATGACAATTTAAGTATACACCGTGGACCGTAGGATGACCTAAGGAGAGAGGGTGGTGAGCATAGGATTCAAAGTGAGCATCGACACATCATAGTGGGATCTGACTGTACCTGATGAGCCGCGCAGGTGTATCCCGGTGCCACCACCCATTCCCAATGAAGGGAAGTATGCGCATATATGCACCGAATCATGTAGTGAAAACAGAAAGGCACTCAAGATGATGTATCACAGAGCAGGAATTCGCGCACGTGAACCATCTCACGTCTATGGACGGAATCAGACCCATGAACACCATAGGAAATCTTAGGACTCACGAAAAGAGGCATGGGCATAACTCCCTCCTTGGTATGTACTCAAGTACAACCCACAAACGTCCGCAGACAGAGCAGGCGTCGTTCGACTCTTTCGCGTCGCAGCGGAACTCTTCGAGAACCAGGTGGAGCATAAATGTACCGTATAAGAGGAGGACTGATATCATGTACAAGAGGAACAGTTCGTGGTACGTTGGCCGGCGATCACAGAGTCGCATTGACCCATAATAAATGGAGAAGGTGAGATATGGTTCATGGTCGATGACTAATGGAAAATAACGTGCCGGGGGGAGGTAAACAGTGTGAGAGGGGGTGAGGAGGCAGTGTGTACAGGGTGTTCGACATGCACTAGAGGTGATAGAACAACAAATGGCCGGAGATGCGTCGCGACGGGAGAGTATTCCGAGTGAGCGTGACGCTTCGAGAGGGAATGGGGTACCAGTCGTCGAAATCGCGAGCTATCTGAAGAACTAATACGTATGAAAGTTAGATTAATATTGGTGCGGGCAATGTATCAGCATCAAGGCGTACCAAGCTCCCGTTCTCGTCCTTCCTTCGATAAGTGCCGCAACCTTTGGTTCTATCGACAGAGGTAGTTGGATACGAGGTTGTGTGTATTGAGTCAGTCAATCATGCATATAGACGAGAGAGGGATCGACTAAGCATGGTCAGTTGTACGTAGAGAGCAACGTCAACATCGGACGCGACCCATGGCCACCCGATCTCGCTAATTGCCGCATTCGTTACCCACGAGTTGTCCCGCAATCGATAAATCAAATTGACGTCGCCTTCCTGTTCCTCATCCATGAGGCCACACGCCGCTCCATACTACTGACTATTCCCCATCCCGCTCCTCGTTTATCCTTGAACGACTTCATCTCATATCACACGTATCGGACAATATTCGACTGATTCAGCGCATGTGTGTGTGGATGATCAGTCATTTGGATAGAAAGAGTGGGTTAGCGGTTGGTCTGATGGACATGCTTTGGCATTACCGTGTGTTCTTCATCTCTATCTTCTCAATCTCACATATTCTCGTGATATGAAGATGTCGAGGTGTTATATCCGCAGCAGCGAACTTCGTGGCGACCTGGCCTACTCATCCTTTGTTTTCTTTCCCAGTCCTCTGAACATGGGATCCGCAAAATCTTGGATGGTGCAAAAGCCTGAGTCCTTAGTGCGCTGCTCTCTGTATTACTCGCTTCACCGAAAGTGGTTTTTCCATACCCCAACCTTCACCATCTTGCCGCACCCATCGCGAACACTGCACTCTTGCTCATTTCACTATGACAAAAACTTTCCGTACATGAACCCCCGCGTTTTAATACAAGTGGATCCATTTCCGGAATGTTGAAGTCTTCGTTGAAAAAGTGACAGAAGTGCACCGCGCACTACTAGTGGGTTATCACATTCACGAGTCGCTTCCTGTTTTGCTTTTCTTCTTTCTCATTTCATCGGATTGCTTCCCTCGCTGACATTTTATATATTAGGTATGGCTTTTTACGACGCTTCAGGATACCCTTCATCATGACCCTCTACTGACGCTTCATTTGCCTCCCTTCTAACATATTACTGGTTATTATCTACTTCTTCATTTGAGGTATGAGCCCAACAGCGTGGATGACTGTCGTCGATGCGACAATACCAGATGGAACTACTCACGACGTAGGCCTCAATTGCTCAAGTATGTTGTATTATCTTTGCCTCTTACTCTATCCCTCCCTCCTACCGCTCTCTATCTTTCTTCTCTCCGCACTCCGTCGTCATTATTTAATCCTCTCACCAGACCATTACCCCCAAATCGGCCACTGTACCATCATCTCCTCCGCATCTTGCGAGGACTAGAGATTTACCATCCGATTTACTATCCACCATTCCCCACACCTCTCTTCAAGAAGAATTATGAACGGCAGTTATATGATCAAAAGGTATCTAGCTTGGCGTGTTGGTCGGTATGATTGGGATCATAGCTTGATGCCCCTCAGGAACTCAAATTGCTTCGATCCCGAGTCCCGAGTTTCTGTACATCGTCAGTGCTCCATTGCGTATCCTGAATTCAGAAGGTCATCTTACAATTATTTGTCTCATCTTCTTCACAGATCCCTAACTCGAACAGATGCAAGAATAAGCGTTATCCAAGCGGTCGGCTTTATTCTGCGTCAGTCTAGTTTTTCTCCAGTATATCGACTGTTCATTTCGTTGAGAATACGGAAACACCATCGTCTACCATTATGCGTCTAAGCTCTCTGTTTCTTTTCGCCCTACATTCTTTAGGCTGGCCAGATCGTCTCCTGCTCATTCTCTCCAGGACATAACGATCCCTCTGTGTTCTGAGTCTTGATCGTTGTTCATGCCTTCCTTTTTCTCGCTCCATTCGGCTACTTTTTGTTCTGCTAATTTACAGATATTTAGTATTCTAAATTGCCGACGATTCTTATGAATGAAGTGCCTTTTGTCTGGCTGTACAGGATGAATGCCGAGTACAAATCAGCGACTGCCAGTGGCTGCGAGACTATGTGTCGAATTCACACTAGTGACTAGCAGTCAATTGTGTTAGACGTCTACAGTCCTTGCAATGTATCACTTCCCCTACTAGGCGATGTATCTATTGATATCTTTCGATGAGTGGCACAGCGCCTCTATTGTAAAGTATTGAATGGAACTCACAACGAGAATTGACACAATGACGCAAACCCTTCATCTTGACTTCAACTCGCTCGACTGTATTTCTCCAGATTGTATACCGTCATCCGAGACAAAAGAAGTAGGACGGGATAGAGTTCGCCATCACAGGCACGACGTATCTTTTTCAAATTCCTCCAGTACAGATGAGCTATGCATTGGCCCAACTCAAAAGAAGAATATACTGTGATTATTATCTCCTCGAGGTTCTCTCTGCGTCAAATTACGAACGACACAGCCGCATGGAGCGAAGAAATCCATAAGATGTGGCCTACCTTTCTATTCGTTTTACTCATTCCCCCATCTTACACATCGTCATTTAGACATCAAACAACGGACTTCGTTCTCGTATCATCAATGAACCATCGCCCTCAACCATGCCGTCCTCTCCGGTTTACGGCTCAGCAGAGCTCATTTTACAGACAATGTTTCCAATTCCCACAACAATTTCGTGAGTGCTCCATTACCATCTAATATAAAGTAGATTAATTTCTGACTATCTATAATTGAACAGAATGGTCGAAGGATTGTGATAACCATCATCGCAGCGACGTCAATTCCGCACTGGCAGACATATAAGGCTCCGAAAGCCCTAATAAAGAAAACAAGCGATCGGAAGGAACACGCTCAAATGTTTGGCGTGCTCAGAACGAAGGAATCGGAAACAGGCGCGCCGAGCCTGCGTAACTGTAAGCTAATGCATCCTACTTTGAAATACCACTCGGGATTAAATGGGAAATCGATAAAGGACGGCCGTACTAGAAAAAAGGAGGTGACATCTCGTGTAACTCCATATCCATCGATCGCTAAACGCCGAGGTAAGTATCCCCAAAATCAGTGCGTTGACGTCCAATTAATTTACATATGCAGTCCAAAAGAAGGATAATTGTCACAGAAACGGCGCCACGAACTCTTGAGAATTGCACGTAAAAAAAAAAAAAAAAAGAAATCTGGATTTCCGGTAAAAGCTTCCGGACCACAGACCTCGAGCCGCCGCGCTGTTTAGCAAATGAATTAAACACTTGAATAACGCGCTGCATATCCAAAGTAAGTTTTTACAACAATCTTCTCTTGACATCATGTTGATCTACGGACGCGTATGAATAGCGTTATCGAGACACCCGAATGGGCGAGGAAGGCGCATGAACCGTATTTCTGGCGCGGACAGGAAAGGTCTCCATACACGACAATGTGGTGACAGATGGGAAAATGCAAGAGAGATCTGGTCATTACAGAGATATCCTCAGCGTAAAATTATAGGAGTTGACGTAGTTCATTTGGTTTGACATGAATAGAAAGTACAAGGAAGATCAATAGGCGTGAAATAAGAACCACTTTTGACGGAAGATCGATCGTAATCGTTCAATAATATAGCACTGTGCGAAGCAAAAGTACAAGAATGATGGATGATTCGTGAAAGACAAGCTTACACACTGCTGGCACGCATCCATTTTGCGAGATGCAAAATCCGTGCAAAATGTATTATCAAAAGATTAAATTCTACAAGTGACTAATATTATAAATTTTGGAATGATTTTACCGACTGTCAAAAGACAATGAGAATCCGAACAAAAGATTAAATATCAGCCAAATTTAACATTTTGTAAAATATTTCCTTTTCAATGTATTCTACTTTAGGCAAAATGTGAACAATATTTTAACTTCTGCCGAAATCTTGACATATGCAAAATTTATCATTTTGCGACCGCGCAGAAACAATTGAAAAGTTTAAATTTAGACATTTCTAAAATTAAAACTTCTGCACGG
>MU155487.1:0-30564 GCA_015484465.1 Pholiota conissans
GGAAGGTCGCGGACCAGCGGAAAGGGGTCAATGACCATGTCTGTAAGCTATAAAAAATGGTTGAAAATCATCAATCGATAGCTTATGGAAAGATGGACGATGCACACCTGATGGCCTCCAGTTTGCTTCACTACAGCATGCTGCAATCCTTTTACCCATTCCCACCATTTATCAACATACACGAGCGTCTTATCCTCTTTCTTCTTTAACCCCGCCTGGAGCAACACCAAACTCGCCGTACAATACCCTCTTCCATATCTCAAAACTCCATTCACCAAGTCGATCGAGAGCCAGTGTTTATACGGGCCCTGGCCCTCACTCAACTTCGCCGCGTCCTTCCCTTTTGGTTACGTGACGTAGGCTTCACCGAACTCGACTTGCGCCGATGAGGAAAGCGTGCCGCCATCCGCGGTGGGAAGACCGCCATATGAGAAGTAGCATTCGTCTTGTGTTACGTCGAGGTAGAGCGTCGGGTTCATCGACTCGACAGTTTGGACTTCGATGTGGAAGCCGACCGTGGAGTCAGCTTTCACCGATATGGTGCCTTGACCAGTAATTTTGAGTATGCCTTTCCGTGGTCTACAAAGAAGATGCAGTTTAATATAATGAAGCTTGTATATGAGTGTGGTTTGAACGCACCTGTCCCAAGTAGAGGTTGCATTCGCTACTTCTGCTACAACTTCATCCGCTTCGTCGAACGCTTCGTCGTCTTCGACCTCACCTTCATCTTCATCTTCCGCTTCCTCGCTGACGCTATACAAAAACGTTAGGATCATGTTCCGGAACATCATCGACAACCGCACCTCTTAAACTCTGAATTTTCCTCAACTGCGCCGGCTACATCTACAATACTGCAAATTGACATATCAGCATAAGTTTATACGAGTATAAGATGTACTAACATGGGAACGGCCATCACTCGCGAATGGAAGACTGGCGCTAGTCTGCTCGAGATAGTCTTCGTCATGAACTTCATTCAGCGCTGGCGAAGCGTGGAAAGAGTCGAAAAATGAGTAGCGATAGTCCGTAGGCATGGCAGGAAATGAGGTGAGGTCCTGATGAAAGTAAAATCGATGGCTTTATATCCACCTTAGCGGATGATTACCAGATACTTTATTGTCCATCTTGGCAGGAGGAATGTATCGTTCAGCAGGCGTACCTTAATCCTGACCTCATGTAAGGCACGGCTGATCGAATGGCATCGGCGAGTTATAGGAGCGATGGGCCCTTGTTCGAAATCCGTGCTGAAATACGTATCAATAGCGAATGGATATCAGAAAGAACATTTACATATGCATAATTAAAAGAAAGAGAAATGGTGTACGTACGCGAAGTAGTCCATGCTACGATGTATTTCACTACCGTATGCCTCCGAGACTAACGTCCAGTAGGTGGACAAACGGTTCGATATTCAATGTGCGTATCTAAGGCCATGATGGCTTGAGGACCGTTTGTGGAATCTGGATAACAACATGGCATTAGCGAGTTATTCAGGCTTCAAACGAAGAACCTTCTGCAGAAGAATAAAGAAGCAATCCCACGCATCCAGGTTCGTCAGATACGCTCCCAAGAACGGAACTGACCTCATCGTCCTCGGCAGTTCATACCCAGCCAGACCTTCATGTTCCTCATCAAGCACGATATTGGACGACGCCTTTGTAGAAAGATGATCTGTATTCCTGATATTAACAAATAAAATGATATCCCTGATGATGTTACAATGTATCTGAGGATCGCAATGATGCATTAGCTGTGTGCAATGCGAAAGACGGGAGACATACGCACATAGATATGTAATTAAGAACATAGCGAAACCTCCCTACGAATCCCCATCTAAACTGCCGGCGCTCCCCACCACCACCTCATAATCTTCGACATAAACCAAAATCCCAGGAAGACGCAAATTATCAAGGCGGCTATGCGCCATGGCTTGAGGCTGCCAGAGCCGATACCGAACGCTTGCCCCGCTTTCCGCGATGTTTGCATGAGCGTGTTCCCAAATGACGAGAAACGGTCGCCCTGTCTCCTTGGTGAGAACGTATCGACACAAAAACATTCGGGGTTACTCACAGTTTCGTCTAACATGAGATTCTGCGCTTCCACATCGCTGTGTATGTCTGTCGTTATCTGTAGAAGAGTTAGCGTCACACTGCGGCATGGGAACTGCGTGGGCGTACCCCCCGCAATGTTCGTATTTTGGAATGCAGTTCGTCTAGTCGCTGGTCATTCTGGGACTCGTAGACGTCTTCTACGCGGCCTCTCGACGATGACATGGTGGTAGTTGGAGGTGAGTTTAGAAAGTCTTGGACACGTGCAGGGAACAATGGCATGCCGAGGTCGCCGACGCCCGCTCCAGACCCTGCCGACAAAGAAACGCCTTTCAAATTCCAATCAGCGTTCGCCAAGTGTTCGCTCTCATCCCCGACGTGCGCTCAGATAATCTCCTACTACGTCCTCAGGACCTCCAAATGCACCACCCTCTCCAGAGCGCGACGCCTCTGGGATCACGCGGGGCAAGGATGCCAAATTTGGACTTGATGGGTGCAAACAAATTGATTCTCTCATTTACCACACCATGGCCGACGCTGCAGACCAGGAGGCGCAGGCGACGCACCCGCTGAACGCAGAGGAGCTCGAGCCCGACCTGCTCTATGCCGTCCTCACCTACCGCGGCGAGCTTGCGTCCTGGAACTGGGCCTTCTTCGTCCCCAACCCCGCCGTCTCACCCATCGGCTCCGCGGGCACCCTCTTCCACGTCGTCGACAACGACTCGGTCGGCCTCTGGAAGTTCGAGGTCGAGAGCAGCAATATTATTGCTTCGCCCCTGGTCGTCGCCATCCTGCGCCTCGCCGATGTCGGCTTTCTAGGTGGGTATGACGATGTCGTTGGCAAAGACAGTCTCTTGCCCATGTTCAAAACCGTAGCGATCCCGACGCAGGCGTCCACCGAGTTCACCTCCAGGACCTGGTTCCTAGAGGCGATCTGTGTCTTGCACGACTGCGGCGTCGTCCAGTGCGATGATGCATGGTTGTTGGAGAGGGAGATCAGGCGCTGCGCGTTCACAGCGATGGATAAGTACCTAGATAATAAAGGTACGTTCTTTTCTTGCATATTTATAGTAATTCCCGAAAAACTAAATCCTCTCCAGGTTGGACAGCATATCGATCAGAGCATTGTGGATGATAGATCTCTTCGATGCGGTTCTCGAAACCGTGTCGATCTTAGGCTTGTATCCTCATACCGATATCCAGAACCTCATCAGCTAATGCACCCCACACAGACATCTCATTTGGCATCATACAATCACTGCCACCAGCATTTTATCAACTCATATCGCCTCTCCGCGGGAGGCTCCCAAAATCATCAAGGGCATTGGGGGGGATTATCTTGTGTTATCGTATCATTGGTCTCATTTGGGTACGCATTCCTTTCGTACACTGGTCTGGATATCCGATACCTATCTATCTATAAGTTCACGCGACAGATAGCTTTTGTTGTGTTTTTTCTGGAGTTTTCCCAAACAAATCTCGCAGCCGCGATAAAATATTGGTGTGCATTCGTCGTACGATTTCTCACAGGACCAGCACACAGTAGGCCGAATGAGATCGTTCGATTGGGTTTAGCCTTTATGGCTGCTGCCTCAAACTCCGGGTCCTGCGAGTTATTAAGGTTGTATGACCTCAGAATGACGTCGTGCAGACGGGCTGTTCCCACCAGCTGTCCACGAGCATAAAACATCCGTGAAGGGGGCACCATCGCTTCAAGTTTCCAACTGAAAATGCTATCCGATGTGTTCATTGAAGTTCATGAATCCTTCCAGCGAGATTCTCACATCTTTCGATCCATTGCCGACTCGCCAGAGATGAAACCTATTTCTGCTCGCTGCCCATGATTTCAGTAGATCCACCGAACAAGATGGGTCGACGTGGTGTTGAACGAAAGGCGTGCTCAGTTCACGCAAAACGCCCTCCAATTGAACTTCCGAGGTTTTGCATATTAGGAAAGTCATTCTCCCAAAATGGTAATCTGGAGGGCACTTTCAAATTGACATGACGTATTTCGCCTAGCACCGAGGTGAATAACATATTCCGACACCCTGTACCAAGTCCATTTGCATCACAAAAGCAATCAAATCATCTGCGCGTCTTCGATAATCGCCTCCGCCGCCTTCTCCGAGATCGTGTATACCGCCGCTGCGATATACAAACTCGGAATCTTGGAAAACACACTCGCATCAACCACGCGCAGCCCTTGAACCCCTTTAACTCTAAACTTTGAATTCAAAATTGCCTTCGCATCGTCCACAGCACAGATGGGGACCGTACAGCATGTATGATGACCCTATGCCTCCTTCCTAATCCAATCTTTCACATCGTCCTCGCTCTGCATCTCGGGCCCAGCCACTTCCTCCTCAAACACCCCTCCAAGCGGAATCATCTCTTTGAACATCTTCCGCGCGAGCAGGACAGCCTCATACAGCGCCTCCAAGTCCTCCTCCCCACCGACGGTGAAGCTCCTAAAATCGATCTTTGGCGTATCCCTCGGATCGCTCGAGCGCCGAGAGACAGTGTCGGCATTGTTCCTGCTGTGCGCTTTCAGGATGAGCCATGCCCAGTGGCGCGCATCTGCGCTTGTTCGGTTGGAATACCCAGGGAAGAAGCCGTTGAAGTTCACCACGATGCCTTCGGTGAAGAGTTCCGCCGCGTTTGAGGCGGCGACGCTGCTCTGTTGCACGATGGCGAATGCGTACCCGTTCGTACCGTACACCCCGCGATCAAATCCGTCGTCGCGCCAAATGAGGTAGCAGGGGTCATCGGCCGTGTTGAGGAATGTACACCCTTTGAGAACGGCGAAGTCGGTGTCGGTCTTCCCGATGACGCTAATTTCATATCTGTCCTGCATGTTTGTGCCGACGGCTGGCGCGTCGAGGATGACGGGGATGTTGTGAGCTGTGAGCTCGGCGCTGGATCCTATTCCTGAGGATTTGGGGTGTGTTGAACCTGCCGCCGGAAATGATGACTTCGCGAGAGGCGAAGAACGAACCAGATCCAATAGGCGACGTCGACGCAGAATTGGGATCGGCACGATAGAGGTGCTTTCCTGTAAGGTATTCGACTCCTACAGCACGAGGTGGGCTCGACGAATCGTCCAGAATTATACGCGTAACCAAAGTGTTGAGCCTCATATTAAGCCGGAATTTTCTGCTGCCGTCGTTAAGAGCATTCGCAGTGGATAGGATGTGATTCCTGTGATTCGAGCATGTCTTCGGGCCTGAAGTCACTGCCATTGAAACTGAAACAACCCAGTAGACGCATCTCTTCCAGGTGCGTCGCTATTGAGGTCCGCGGTGAGCACTTGTGCCAGACCGGTGTCGGTCGACAACAGATCGCCAAGCAAGCCTTGTCCAAGCGCTGTCCCAGCGCCTTGAATCATACTAATTAACTTCATATCCTTCAACACCAGCTGGAGATCCGTACGCGAAACGTCGAGCCATCCACCAAATCCATGCCCTGACGAAGCCCCAGGAATGAGGTATTGGTTGTTCTCCAACTTGATCCAGTACTGCCGCATATTCTCTGCGGACCACGAGTCGTCTCCAGTGATGCTTGCGATATAATTCCAATCACTCTCCGCAGGGTATATTGTCACCACCGTATTGACCTGTGCGCTTGCACCAAGAGCAGCTCCCCTGGGGTAAAATAACCCCATCGGCGTACTCCCACCCACCCAATAGCGCCCATCGGGCATCTCCCAAGTGAATTTTGAGTTCTGCTTTGCAGTTGGCGGGTCGTCGAAATGAGATATGAAGAATTCCCATTGGGTAGGAGCGCATTCGGATGCTTGGGCGCCTAATATGGGAATCTGAAGGATCGTGTCATTGCCGTGGTCGTCTCCGGCGTCGATGAGAAGGACGGAGAAGTTGGCCTGGGCGAGACGGGCTGCGAGGGGGCCGCCGCCAGGTCCTGAGCCGATGATGATATAGTCATAGGTGTTGGATGTGTTTTGGATAGAGGATAAACTCGGTTTGCCGTTGCCTGTAGCCTCGACGTGCTGTGTTAGAAGACAAGACCTTGTGAATTGCAACGGTGAGCACCGAAGCAGAAAAACGAGTGTAACTTTGACGACATCGTCTCACCAGATAATGAGTACACAAGATATAAAGTAGGACTCTTTGAATGCAAGAAACATATTGGCCTATTTTTACAACGTTGTTAGAGAGCGCAGAGGAGGAAGGAATGGGTCTTGAACTCGCATGGAGGCGATTCAAAAGCTTCGGAATGATACAGGAGCACACCTGAGAAGAAGCAATGCAGAACGAACGGATCATAAAAACGTCAAATACTTCGTCCATAATCTGTAGGTTGTCTGCCTGTAGCTCTATTGGAGCTTAAACTAAGTGTTGCCACTCCTGTGTAAGTTGAGGCGTCCTGCATAACAATCTCCATCTCTCAAAAAGAAGTGCCGCCAGTGCCACTGAAGTACTGACGAAAGATGGTCCGTAGGTTGAATTTTTGTTCTCGACGACACAGGGAAGCCATAGTAACTAAAGTATAGATCAGATTTCTGCCAGATGCTTGCCGTGTACTTCTACGCCGTAGCACACTCCATAGATCGTGCTTACTACGTCAAAGTGTCGTGTGAACTTCCCGACTCTAATTGATCGGAATCATTGGCAGTTTCGCGCCACCATTTCAATACGGCGCCCACTTTGGCAAACGGACACGAAACGTACGATTTATAATTCGCAACTCTCGCCCATCAAACCGTTCGACGCCCTGCAACAGTTAGCAGTCTCATAACTGAAAACGCCCTTGCTCAAAATCTTCGTCGCTCGAATTTTGTTCTCCCTTCGTAAAGCAACGTTCTTCCACAGAAAACGTGCCATGAATTTATTATCCTTCTCAATCCTACTCGCCTTGTTTATCACTTGGTCAATTGCAAGTCCGAACCCTCTCGGAGTAGGTTATCGTGCTGCACCGGAGAATACCGTCGTCATCAACAGTGTGGATGATTATTGGTACGCCATAAAATCCTTTGGTGTTCTGCGAATACCACTTAGCGAGTTTTTATGACGATTAGCTTGGTCGTTCCTAGGTAATTATTAAACCGCCTTGTCTCCCTTCAAACGATTTTACCTTGCTCGCATTACTCAGAGATGCGCACACCGATGTAGGCGATAGTGAATACCCCGGAGGAACCAGTGTCTACTGCACTTCCTCCGCCCGTACTTCGGCCGCCCAAGGAACTATTCCCGAAGACTTCTGGAATAATGTTGCGTATAATACTGGGATAGGAAGTGGGTCATACGTACAGCGTGAGCACTCTCTTTTCAACCTGCTGTCCTTTCTTATGAGGCCGTGGATTCTTTACCCAGTAACTGGCTGCATCAATCCCTCGTCGCTTGACAGAATTAACACAGGAGACGCTGGAGGACAATATGATTCAAGCGGAGGCAGAGATGGGACAGGTAATCCCGCCGGTAGTGTATGCGCAGGGTATGTGTACATTATTTTCGCTGCTATAAAAGCGATTGACTTCTTGAGTTTGGTGTCTTTAGATACAATCACTACATAGAGATTCTTGAGCCTGCGGGACCGCGCGCATGCATAAGATGCTGCGAAGATCCGGACGATTGTCCTACAAAGCAAGGTGAGATTATTAACCAGTTTCAGAGGATCCTGCCGTAGTAATTCAGATGTTTTTTAGACAGGTCAGGATGCCCGAATGTTATTCCAGGCGATTACTTCGACTGTCCTTGACAATATCCTCTACATAGGACCCCCTAAATATATCACATTTATCGTGTAACCATAATAGCACCCTTTAGGGCTGTTATTTGATTTCAACAAAACCCTATTAAGCGCCCGAGGAGTGAATTCACATATACATTTAAATACCTCTTATGTAAAAAGTCGAACAAAATTTGAACAACTGCATTATATAAATTACAACTCCATTTCAGTCAAAATTCTATCGTACAAAGAAGCCCAGCTTCATGCTATTGGGTAAGATACCATACTCTCTATGCACGGAGGCACTCTGCCATAAAATTGGTGATCAAGTCGAACTCGACAGCCCATTTGTCCTTTGCATCTGGTGCAAAATCAAACAGATGGTCTACGCCGGGGACCTTTACCAACACCGTGCGGACCTTCGCCTTCTCCAATAAATCATGGAAATGATAAGATTCTTCGGGAAGGACGGCAGTATCTGCGGTTCCGGTCATCAATAATGTCGGAGGCCAACTGGAGTCTACAGCTAGCTGAGGGAACAGAGCGCGGTGTTTCTCTGGGATCGCCATCTCCAAGTCTGCGAGCGTCTTAGTTTCGTCAGCCAAGAGCTTGCGCAAGGAGCCGCTGAGGCTGGGCTCGTGTTGGCCGGTAACATAGTCGAGGTATGTCCCGAGTTGCAAGTACAAGGCGGCCATCGCGACTCGTCGGTTGGTAGGGGGCGCACCGAACACAAGAGGGATGTCGGACGTAGGCTCTAGAGGGCCATTGGGGAATGGGTATATGTAGTCCTGGAATTTGGACGCGTCCAAAAGATCTCTTCCCATGAAGAAGGGCTTGGTCTTCTCCTCGAGGTATTGAGGGATCTATAAACAATGTGATCAGCATCGTCCTGATAGAATACATGTCGTCATTGAGAACTTACAAGGAAATTACCGGCTGGAGAGTAAGCCGCGAACACTCCCTTAGGCTTCGGCGATGCGTGCATAGCGGCCAAGTATGCGCAATGCCCACCAGAGCTGGAGCCGGAAACAACGAGTCTGTTCACGTCGACTTTGAAGACCTGACCATCGGCGCTTAAGGTCTCCTTTTCCAAGAAAACGAAAAGATCTTGGATATCTTTGATGATGTCATGTCCAGACGCCGGCGGGAGGAGTTGATAGTTGACCGATATCAGGGCCCATCCAGATCCAGTGACGCGCCCTGTAGAAGCGTGTTTAAACTTAGTTTAAGTATATCAAAGCCATTTTGCTCACGGTAAAGCCAGCGGGGAACTGCAGATTTGTTTCCAACGTGCAATCCACCTCCATGGAAGTAGATAACTGCAGCAACTTGTCGCTGCCCAGTTGTGCTGTCGGCTTTGGTGTTGGGTGGGTGGAAATCAAGAGCGATCGGTGCGCCGCTCTGAAGAGTCTTGTAGGTAAAGGCGGTAGGATGCATGGTCGCTCTGCTGTATGTATGAGAATTGACTTTGTAAGTGGGAGGTGTGGTTGGAGAAATTGAATGCTGAATGATTTGACGACTCAGCTATTTATCTCATTTCTGCGGAGAGCTAGTCGCAGACAAAGGCGAGTCGGGATCTCCTCGCATCGGTTGCGAAACTGCTTACTCGATTACGCTTACAGAATCTCCATCAACATTGATAAGTTCAACAGTCAGGCGGTCTCGAAAGTTTGATCGTTGCGGTGTGCAGTGCACTCATAACTCAATGCGACCGCAGTAGAACGTTATGCTTGCCTTCGTGATTATTCCCTATCCCATCACGTTCGTGATGGAGCGTTTGATACGCTGTCGAACACATGAATGTTGCTGTCCAAGTCAAGTCTCCGGACGCTCCGCCACTCGAGTTTCATGGCCTATTTTGAAATAATGATGTGTTTATAAATAGACACCGGATGGCGGTGGCTACGCGTCGGTTGTGCGCTTTGCAACAGCCACACCTGGTACAACGATGTGATAAACACACTGGATAAGCTGCCCATCTTATCGAGCAAGTCTCGGATATCTCGACCGCCGCAATTCTTGAAGTTGAGACCAGTGATTATTACCAAGTATGGCAACTGTTGTAGAATCACTGTGACTGGTGAGCGCCTAATTGAGAGAATCAGCCATGTTTGCTTTATTTTCATTTATATATGCATCCTTCTACAAAATTAAGCAGGATGTAGAAGAAATTATGACTGGATTATGATTTATGATAAAACAAGGGTTTGGGGTATGCGAAGGCCGTGTATCATAAGAACATAAGAGAAGCGAAATGAATCGAAGCGAAATGAACCTCGAAACAAAATATTCGACTTTTCTTATTCTACCAGTCTAACGACAAGCGCATTGGGATATCAAGGACCCCGGTAATCCATATCAAAGGATGAGTACACATTTCAGCATTAGGCTTGGTCTTTTACTGCACCCTTTTCTCCAGCAGGATGCGAAGGCGCTCTGCTAACAAGCGGGTGATCCATTTGTCCCTTATGAGCATACTTGCTGCTTGCTCGGATGCGTTTCCCGTATTTCCAGAGCAGCACCGGACTAAACGATAGGGATCAGGTGTGTGACCTAGTACAGATCTCAACAGAAAAACATACGCTGGACACCCGAGGCCAATTGCAAGACAAGCAAGAATTGTATCTCCCTTCCCATACCCTAATTTCGCGAACATCGCGGGAGCAAACAGGGGGAAACCAAAACCAGCAATAAAGCGGAAGAAGGAAAATGCAGCAAGGGCTGTAGAGCTCAGATATGAGGACTGCCTTCGATAGTTTGTAGACAATAAAACATACCCGACGCAGCGTGGAGAGTGAAGGCGTCCACAATGTATGTTTGAGTTGCTTGAAGTACGAGGATCAAGCCTGCTCCGATGCAGGCGATGCCCTGTGAGTGTACGTCAAAAATAGATACGACTCAAAAAGTCAATCGAGGCGCGTACTATATCGGTGAGGATCCAATGCAACTTTTGTTGAGCCGACCAACCTGCCAAAAGCAATCCAAAAGGAACTAAAATAGTCCCGGGGAACACGCTTGCTATACGATATAGTTAACATACAGTTGAGAAAGCCCTGCTTATAGGAAAGACTTACGAAGGCGGAACTCTGGTTCCCCAACGCCACCATTCTTTTTCTTGAAATAAATGTATATTTTGTCTACAACACGAGCATTTGTTTGAGATGCGATGCTTAAACCCAGACCGAGAGCGATATAGTTGAGGCCTCCAATGCCGACGCCTTCGTGGTATATTTCTCTAAATATTGTTGGCATTGTTGTTAAAAACACTGGCAATTGAACATGAGCGTGAGCAATGCTGAGGGTCCTTATCTCACGACGAAAAACACAAACAATAGAAAATGCCGTAGACAAACGCCACGTAGATTCCAAGCAACTGGATGATGTGCTCTTGAGCAAACATCTGGAATGGACGTATTAATGCTTTGCGGAAAAGACGTTGCCATCTATGAACGATGCACGCTGTGTTAGATGTCATATGAAAGCGCGGAGGCGAAAGAAGGACGTACGAGCGATGTCCAGATGATTCGTACACGGTCAAAACACGTCTGTGCTTCCCCTTTTCAGCATCAAATTTCTCGCGTATTATCTTTGCTTTATCTTCGAGGAGAATCGGTGCGAACGCTACGAATGGCGAATGAGGCCGCTTTTACACAAGTGAAAGCTAAAATCATGACATACTTTCTTTTAAAAAGAATAAACCGGAGACTTGAATCAACACATCAACGATACTAGTCGACCAGAACACCCATCTCCAGGTTGATCTTTCAGCAATCCTGCTCGTAATTAAATCAATAGTCACATTAAATTTCATGTAGCCGACTTACCAACCACCACATACTGGTCCAAGGACTGGGCCCAATACGGGTGCAAGAGAATATATAGCCATCGCTCTGCCTCGCTCTTCGGGTCGCCACACATCTCCTAGGACGCCTCCTCCGACCTATTTAGGCATTAGTGTTTTTTTTTAAAACAAGATATCCCGAAATTACACGCACAGATAGCGACGCACTACCGCCTAGGCCAGAGAGAAATCGAAACAATATCAGCTCTGTAGTATTGTGTGCGAAGCCGCAACCTAAATTCCATGCTAGATCAGATATGTAGTAAGTAAATGGTATCTCTTAGCGCGCAGGCTCGTACCTAAGTAAAACAGATTAGACAATTGGAGCACTCGTGAGCGGCCGTATATTTCGCTAAAGGGTCCCATAAACTGACAAACATAGCGCAATGTGAACTAAGAGGCTTCGCCTTCGAATTGAGATCACTCACTAGTGGACCAATTGCTGATAAATATTATTGAGTGAATATAAGATATGCTTCATACGCTTTGGTACCGTTTACGTAAGGAATGCGTGACAATTGTGCTCAATTTGAATATGTCGAAGATCTTGGCCGCAAATGCACATTTCCTCAAAATCCAGCTCCAAGAAAAGCTGGTAAAGGTAATTCTGAACACTTTCTAGGAAGCCGATTTTCCAAAATTTATCTCGTAGCTAACGTACAGTTCGTTTTGTCCGTATATACCAAATATGGTAGCCGTTAATTAAGCACTATGCAACGGCTCGCGTCGGGCGCATTCCGCTCTAAAGCGCGAAAAACATCACTACTGCCCATCTAATGGGCTACAAACGAAAGTACAACCCTCTCAAAAACCTTGGACAGTTCGCTAAACGCGTCAAACTTGAAATAAACTCAAAGTTTGCGGATGTAGAGCTCACAGCGGCCAATTCGAGTTCACATGCTGAAAGCGACAAAGAGAATGTCAGTAATGTGTTTTTCTGTAAAGAGACAATGCAAAGCTTATCACAATATTATACAGATACCTTTCCCTCAAAGCTCTTCGCGTTCTCCCATCAAAAAGCTCCTCAGTTTCGCCTCGCGAGCATTGCAGACACGCGATGTGGTGCAGACACATAGCCCCTTTCTCCCAGCATCCCGCAGCTTGAACGCAGATCCACCATGCTCCCACACCAGTCCCAACACTTTCAGTACCTCAGATATATTAATGGAGTCCATGCACAACCCAGGATACAGGGGAGAAGCAGGCAACAGCAACGAAACTGCTCCAGAGCTACCGACTGAAAGAGGGGCTGATGAAGCATTGCAAGAGCCAGAAATTTGGGAAGAAATGGATGATAATGACAATGGGAGTGATGGAGGAATAGACGACAGTGACGAAGAAGCAATTTCGCGTGAAGACGATAAAATACGAGCGCACAGAGCCGGGAAATGGGATGCACCTCCATCTTTGCAGCAGATCTCTGATGCCCATGATGATCTCGAAAGGCTGTTAACACAAAGATATGTGAGCATGCGCGCTCTGCATTTGAGATGCTGAAAAAACACTACCCGGATGAAGATCACGTCCTTGTCTTCGATAATGCCACCACCCACACCAAGCGCCCTGACGGCTCCATATCAGCTTTGAAAATGCCCAAAGGCCCTTCAGCGACCTTCAGAGTTGATATCAATGCAACTCACCCAGACGGACGTCTCATCTATGCAGAAGATGGGAGTGTTTTGAAGCGAAAAATCAAGATGGGAAACGGGAAGTTTGCTGACGGTTCTGAGCAGATGTTTTATTATCCCGAAGGAACTGATCATCCCCACGCTGGACAGTTCAAGGGAATGGCGGCTATTTTGGAAGAGCGGGGTTTCACAGGCGCGTCAAAACTGAAGGCACAGTGCGGGAAAAAGTTTATAGACTGCCCACCTGGCTCAACCACATGTTGTTGCCGTCGAATCCTCTTCAACGAGCCGGATTTTCTCGAGGGCGAGTCTTTGCTCGAAATTGATGCGCGTGAATACGGCTTCGAGGTCTTGTTTCTCCCAAAGTTTCACTGTGAACTCAATCCTATTGAGCAGTGCTGGGGATATGCAAAACGAAACTATCGCTTACTCCCACCTTCATCAAAGGAAGATGTCCTCGAAGCAAATGTGATTGCCTGCCTGGACAACATTCCATTGGAAACCATCAGACGGTGAGTTTGTCTGCATTCTCAATCGGTCATGTGCTTGTATTCAGTTTCTCATCATCTCAAGGTTTGCAACACGTTCTCTTCGATTTATGGATGCATACAGGAAAGGATTGGATGGGAAACAAGCCGCTTGGGCGGCCAAAAAATATCGCGGACATCGTGTTATCCCACCAAGCTTAATGTCTGACCTCGATAAAGCTGGTCTCATATGATTTTTTATTTTATTTTACAAAACAATTTTAATATATAAGTATACATATTTTCTATAATTTTCTGCTATACATTCACAAGAATCGAGCACTTATTGCAGAGGTATCGAGCTTTCATTAACGGAGGACGGATTAGGAAACAGTATGTCACAGGTTGGTAACACCTTACGTAAACGGTACCAAAGCGTATGAAGTATATCTTAGATTTTGAGAACGAGAATGAACATACAGAATCCCAGCACGAAGGCACTTGTAATCATAGCCATAAGCACGGTATCTGTAATTCCGAACTGTTGAGCTACTTGTTCTGTGGCTGGTGCGACCATCGATGACGAGACGGGAGATATGAAAGTGAAAGACGAAACGACTAGGGTCGCTGCCCATTTCTTTCGGTCCGGCCAACTAAGAGTAGGGTCAATTAAGTATTGTGAAGCGCGCATGTCCTGAATTTAGCGAATTACTCACTTTTTAGGGTTTGCAGGATCACTTGGGCCATCCCAGTCAACCCAAACGATACCACTATCTTTTGAATCCTCTGGATCCCTGGCTTCGTCGTCATTCTGGACTTCTGTGGTTTCCCCCTCTATTTGGCGTTTAGCGTCGTATTCTTGCTTCTCCGTTGCCCTATCCTCGGTGTCTTCAGGTAGTGGTTCGCCAAGTAGGATTGTATCAGAGTCACCTACACTTGAGAGGCCATATCTTGTGCTCCTAGGGTGGATATCATCCTCCATGTGTCCCGGATGCGGTCCAACCGAGGTGCTCATCGCGTCAAGCAAAGATCCCATGCTGGCTTTAATCCGGGGGAAGGAGCCTCGAGAAGCAATTGAAGCCCATAATATATGTCGCCAGCTGTTGATGACGTGCAGAGTATTACCATCTCGTATAAGCAGTATCCGGAAATGCTGGTAGTGCTGAACGAGATATGAAGGGACGTGAGAGAACGGTGGTTTTCGTCAAGAGCGTCGGCTACGTTACGTAAGTAAGCGACTGGGTAAATACAGCCCACATCGCAACCACATCGTCAAGTATTTCTTCGAGAATAAAATAAGGAGCACGAGAAAACTATCGCTGATGCTGTCTGAAAAGTAAAAGATAAACCGAATGGAACATGTGGTGTTCATTGGGCTGTCACGATTTCAATGCCATTTCATGATTACCTATTCCATTTTTTGTGGCCTCGTGATATTATCACCCAGTGGCATTGCCAAAATTTAAAGACTGTGTGCACCCTGCTTCAATCATATCGCAAATTTCAGTGCGGGAGCTTCAAAGACTCAGTCCTTAATCATCTAATCAGATGACTCTGATTGATAACCATCTTCCCATACGGGTCTGGAGGTTCCGTATGTTATCGCGGGTGTCAATGGTTGATTCAATAGAACTTCATGCTCATAATATATTTCATACTACATAGTTATCTCTTTACGCCCGTTTTCAAGAGCAAATGGCAGTGTGCGTTGACAGCATATATAATCAATAAAACAAGCGCCCGTGATCGGCGTCTATCTGTTAACTGATATCAGTGATCGGAGCACACATCCTGGGAATTGAGTCAGTCAACGGAAAAAGTATGACTACTATAGATTATAATAAGGTATATATTAGGTATGTGCTATAACGTACACGTGAAAAGTAATCGACATGCATCATGAAAACGGGAAATGCAAAGAAGCGAAAAAAAAAAACAACTCTAGGTAAGTAACGATAACATATATACAGCTCTATCCTGTCATCTCTGAACCTAATAGCAAGTCCTCACTACCATCGGGTCATAAGGATCCGTGTCGTACGCGTCGTCCGCGGCGGTCATTCAAGGACGTATATCATGAATATACACTTCGGTTGAGCCTAAGCTCCGACGGCATTCTTTTCTCCAGCAGGCTGCGATGGCGCACTGCTCACGGGCTGATGATGCATCTGCCCCTTATGTGCATACTTACTGCTTGCCCGGATCCGTCGCCCATATTTCCAGAGTAGTATCGGGCTAGATGATGTGCAGAAATCAATATCAGCCGGAGGATTGACCATCAGCGTCACAATAATGAAACGTACGCGGGACACCCGAGACCAATGGCTAGACAAGCGAGGATAGTGTCTCCCTTACCGTACCCCAGCTTCGCGTACATCGCCGGTGCGAATAAGGGAAAGCCGAAGCCTGCGAGAGAGCGGAGGAACGACACGGCGGCGAGCGCTACGGTGAAGGAAGTATGAATGTTAAAAAATGATACTTCCGGTTTAAGAATACGAGACGTACCTGAGGCAGCGTGTAGGGTGAAAGCGTCCACGACATATGTTTGAGTCGCCTGGAATACGAGGATCAGACCAGCACCGACGGAAGCGATGCCCTGGAGGGAACGAGGAGGTGAATGTTGTTGAACAGAAATGCGCAGATAAATTTCAGACTATGCACGTACAATGTCAGTGAGGATCCAATGCAACTTCTGTTGAGCCGACCAACCAGCCAGGAATAGTCCGAAAGGCAGTAAAATGGTGCCAGGGAACATGCTCGCTATAGAGTCTAATTAACAACCATGCAACTTCAGAATCTTGAGAAAATAGACCTACGAAGACGGAACTCTGGCTCCCCGACACCCCCGTTCTTCTTCTTGAAGTAGATATATATTTTGTCCATGACTCGTGCATTAGTCTGAGATGCCAGTCCCAAACCCAGGCCAAGAGCAATATAGTGAAGACCTCCGATGCCGACGCCTTCGTGGTATATTTCCCTGAATATCGTTGGCATCGTTGTCAAAAATACTAGTAAGTGCAAACTGAGCCAAGGAAATGAGGAAATATGATAGACGAGACACACTTACGGTAGAAGATCCCATAAAGGAATGCCATGTAGATCCCCAGCAGTTGAATGATATACTCTTGAGTGAACAATTGGAAAGGACGGATTAATGCTTTACGGAAAATATGTTGCCATCTATGTATATGCGTCTACATGAGATTTCGCAAAGAGGTTATAGCAGAGGGACGTACGAGCGATCTTCAGATGATTCGTATATGGTCAAAATACGCTTATGTTGTCCTTTCTCAGCATCTACCTCCCGACGAATCCTTTTTGCTTTACCCTCAAGGAGTATGGGAGCGAAAGCTATGTAGAGCGGGTTAATAAGAGTCGAATCGATTCAGACAGATTCACGCCTCACTTTCTTTCAGGAAGAATAAGCCAGAGAGCTGGACAATAACATCGACGATGCTAGTCGCCCAGAACACCCATCTCCAGGTAGACCGTTCAGCGATCCTATTTGGTCGTTATAATCAGACCCACGGGATTTTCACGGAACTTTACTCACCAACCACCACAAACCGGTCCGATGACTGGGCCTAAAAGCGGTGCGAGAGAATAGATCGCGATAGCTCTCCCTCTTTCTTCGGGTCGCCACACGTCTCCGAGGACGCCTCCTCCAACCTGGATAACCTTCAGCACCGACGCGTTAGAAATAGAACACGAAATACACGCACAGATAATGGCGCACTACCGCCTAGACCGGCGAGAAATCGGAATGCTATTAGCTGTTTTGAATTTTGTGCGAAGCCGCAGCCCAAGTTCCATGCTGCATCATAGAAGAGTTCGTGTGAATGGGACGGGTAATCGATAAAAGCGAGGGAACTCACCCAAGTAGAATAGATTGGATATTTGGAGCACCCGTGAGCGGCCGTATATTTCGCTGAGGGGGCCAATGAACTAAAGATATGCGAGGGGAATATGTAAGTTGACTTAGTTTGCTAGTGGAGGAAAGTTACTGACTAGTGGACCAATTGCTAATACGAATGATTCAGTGAGATTAAGTTCACCCGTGAGAAGAGGTGAATGGACGTACAGAAACCCAGGACGAAGACACTTGTAATAATCGCCATAAGTACCGAATTTGTAATTCCGAATTCTTGGGCTATTTGCTCTGTAGCTGGTGCGACCATTGATGATGAAACAGGGGATATGAATGTAAAAGAGGAAACGACTAGGGTAGCTGCCCATTTCTTTCGATACGTCCAGCTACAAAACGGTCAGCTCATGCTCATCGAACAGAAAATAAAGATTACTCACTTTTTAGGGTTCGCAGGATCGCTTGGGCCATCCCAGTCCACCCACATGATGTCGCTTTCACTTGGATCGTCTCCTCTGCTCTCTACATCCTCGACGTCTGCAGTTTTTCCTTCCACCGGGTGTTTCGTCTTGTATTCTTCTTGTTCTTCCATGGCCCTGTCTTCGGCATCCTCAGACAGTCGTTCACCTGGCAAGATGGTTGCGGAGTCAGTTCGAGTAGAGAGACCATCTCTCGAGCTCCTGGCGTGGTGAACATTTATGTGTCCCGGCTGTGGTCCAACCGAGCTGCTCATAGGGGGCGTAAGAAACGATATCGTCTATAAGATTGAAGTTGGAAACGGGAGAGGGAAAGCACGTCGACATGTTGGAGCGCTTGAAGGCCATAATATAGGGCGACGGGTGCTCATCCGATGATGATGACATGCAGCGTATTACATTTCACGTTCAGCAGGCCTCCGATACCCAGCACCACACTGGGGTTTGAGGTTGACTAAATATAAAGAGACGTGAGAGAACATGTGGACAGTCTTGTCAGACACAACTTTTAGCGACACGCGGCATGCGGGCCGTCCTTCGGGCACGGCTGAATCCTTGCTCCGGCCGACACGGAGGGCGGCGGCATCAGCGGAAGGAATCGTCCAAGGCCCGCACTCAGCTGTTCACTGCCGTGCAGAAAAAATATTTCAGGTAAAATTAGACGTTTTTTGCATCGATAGGCATCTTGAAAAGCGAAAATACGCCCATGGTCTCGACTGGAACAAGGCCAGAATCCACCAGCCATTACACTCTATCTGTACCGCAAAAAGCCGCAGAAGTTATTCTTGCATTCTGACCTCATAAACTCCTCAATTAAATATAGACAGTGAGCTTCAAGCATCAGGAAAGGACCGGATAATTCTTCTCTCATGTACAATGATGATGTCGATGATTCTTTTTGGATATGAATGATGAGCATTAAGTAGTGGTATGAAATTTTTGACGAGGGTTCAATATTCAATGAGATCAGCAGGACAATTACTTCCCTATGCATGCGACAAAGTAACCTCGTCTTCTCAGAATAAAGGTGGAATATTGAGGCCAATATATTGCAACGACTTGACTTTCTGACTTAACGAGGATTGTCGGAATACCTTTCATACAGAATTAATGCTAATTTAATTTGACCTGAAAGCTTTCTTATCTTCCCCATCCGTGAAAGATGAACAGGCGCTTCTCGACGGAAATGACAGTATATAGTAAACGAAACGTCTTGGGCGAGCCTTCTTCGCTTCGAAGTTCGGATCAGGAACGTTCACTAGCTTAAATACTCGAGCGACCAGAGGAGCCCAAACTTCTCCCACCTCATCGTGGCTCACAGGTTTCTCTTGTAAAGCCACCCGCGGCCCAGTCTTCAACGCAGGGGTAACGCGTCTAGACGCGCTCATTAACTTCACAAAATGTCGACACGTGACATTTGTGACGCCACGCGCCATCTCGTCACAAGCCTCCTCTTCGCATTTCTTGTCCAGCAGATCCATGCAACCTCCATCTTTCCTCGCGCTGAGGAGCCAACATTGGCCTCGAACCACATGCTCAAGTCGGTGATGAAAGCCATAACGCCACACAAAGGCGCCAATCGCAGTCAAGTCCATCATGAGGCGACCAGCGTACCCAGCACTGCAAGTGACAACGTTTTTTGGATGGAAAAGATCAAGCATCAGGGCATCTCGCCATTCAACCCCGATCCCACCAACTACAAGGTTTTTAGGAATGTTAAGGCAAGTGTTTGGGATGGAATTCTGCGCTGTTGGTTGAGCTATTTTCTCTAACGTCGGATGATAGGATTACGGCGCCGTTGGTGACGGAGTGCACGACGATACAGCCGCAATAAAGTATGTCAAATGAAATGTTCTCATTAGTTTTGTACCGATGAATTTCTGCTATCTAGCCTCGCTATCACCTCGCAGGACAGATGCGGTTTGAAAACGAACTGTTCATCTTCCACGTGAGCCTCCTGCTACACCAGCATTGACTTTTTATAAAACTGTTTAGAATCTCGCCTGCCATAGTTTACTTTCCACAAGGGTAAGCTTTGACCTGAAGAGGTATGTCCAAAGCTCACCTTACAAACGTGGGTCATAGAAAATATCTGGTTTCGGCGCCTATCGTTCCCTATTATTACACGCAACTTATCGGCGATGCCAAAGTTCCTCCGATTCTATTAGCAGCCCCGACATTTGACGGCATGGCTGTGATAGGTATTTGTTCTTTATCTTATGAAGGAACACTGATTCATGGCGTTGTACCAATATAGACGCTAATCCGTATATCCCGGGAGGAGGAGGCGCCCAGTACTTCCAAGCAACGAACAACTTGCACGTCCACTACTCCAACTGTTACGGACTGCCACTAACAGATAATTGCAGTCACCGTTCCATTCGTAACTTTGTGATTGACACCAGACTGTATGAAATGCATTTTCGACCGTTTTCCAGAACTGAATTGACTTTGCAGGGTACCACCCGAGAAATCTCAGGGTACTGGGATACACTGGCAGGTCGCTCAAGCTACCTCGTTGATGAATATTGTTTTCGAAATGTCTACCGCCCCAAATACAGCACACCAAGGTATGCAGAACTTCCTATGAGAAAATATCCACTTTCGACGACTCAGTGTACTTATCAGGCATTTGGATGGAAAACGGGAGGTGAGTCAAAGGGAAGCACTTTATACCAAACTCTCTGATTTCTCCCAGCGGCGGATTTATGGGTGACCTGATTTTCAATGGAGGTGACACGCAAATTACACGCCCACTTAAATATCGCTAATAAGTTCGTAGGCAAATATGGAATTTGGGGCGGGAATCAGCAGTACATATTCCTATTCATCTGTTTTGGAATTACCACTGACGTATACGACTAATTTCAGGTTCACTGTTCGAAATATCACAGTCAATAATGCTCAGATTGGAGTTTACAGCTTGTGGAACTGGGGTAACACTGTTGAATTTATGCACTACTTCTAAATCACTAAATATAAATTAGGATGGACCTATCAGGGCGTCAAGTTTAATAACTGCGAGGTATCTTCGTTCCGTATTTGTTTTGCTCAAATCTCACCCCGCGCGAACTTAGGTCGGTTTCGACGTTGCGACTGGAGGAAAAGCTACTGGGGGACAGGTATATACACAACATTAATGATTCGCCTTATCTCACTGATTATTTTTAGACAACTGGAGCTCTGGCGATAATCGACGCAGTGGTTGCTGACACACCCATTTTCATTCGAACTTCAGCTTCGTCGAATCGGACACTCGACGGTTCTCTAGTTATCAACAACGCAAAGCTCACCAATGTCCCGGTTGCAGTGACCGTTGCAGGTGGAAAAGACGTTCTCCTCGGCACTTCTTCGCCACAGCAGACGAAAGTTATTCCTTCGTGGGTGCAAGGAAACGTCTATCATGGAGTGAATCAGAAGGGATCATTTACCCAAGGCGCAGTCGCTGCTCCTTATAAAGCTCCCTCATTGCTTGCTTCCGATGGAAGTATTGTTAGCAGAGGGCATCCGCAATACGAAGACCACCATATCTCTGACTTCGTTAGCGCACGAGATGAAGGCGCCAAAGGTGATGGCATTACAGACGATACTGCTGCTCTTCAAGCGCTCTTTGACAAGGTGAGCTCCGTCTGCATTTGCATGGAAGCGTATCCATGATTCGTTGAAGAACTTCTCTTACATCGTGTTTTTGTAGTACGCTGGGCAAAAAATCATATTTTTGGACGCAGGCTTCTACGTAGTCACATCCACGGTGACCATTCCTGCTGGAACAAGGCTGGTTGGCGAGGCATGGTCTGTGCTTGCGGGTTCCGGTCCTGCCTTCCAGGATCAACGCAGTCCCCGTGTTATATTTCGGGTGGGTGAGAAGGGCACTCAAGGAGTGACGGAAATCACGGACGTGGTGTTCACCACTATCGGACCTGCAGCCGGTGCGATCGTTGTTGAATGGAATGTCAGAGAACCAGAAGGCATTCCAGCAGGCGCTGGGATGTGGGATTCTCACATCAGGTTCGAGAATTTTTTTTTTCATTTCATTTTGGAACTGACGTTTAACATTGAATATGAATGTGTTTGAACAGACTTGGTGGAAGTACGTGCTTTCCTACCTCCAATTGTTCGCCCCCAGTTTTGACTTGAATTACAGGCAGAGGAACGAAGTTGGAAGGCAATACTTGTCCGCAATTTGGAACGGGGCCATACGATCCTTGCTATGCCGCGTTTATGAGCTTACATATCACTACCGAGGCGACGGGATATTTTGAGGTGGGCTCCACAGCAGTTTCACTTCATCTCGCGGACTGTGCTAACATGTATACAGGGCACCTGGGTCTGGCTCGCAGACCACGACCTTGACCAAAAGGCGCAAGGACAAATAACAGTCTACGCGGGTCGGGGTATTCTCTCTGAATCTAAAGGGCCCGTCTGGCTGGTTGGGACCGCATGTAAGTTGTCTGTTGTTAGTCAGACGATGTCCTCACGTCAAAGTTGTTCTTTTGCAGCGGAGCACCATGTTATATATCAATACAATCTTGTGGGCGCTGAAGACCATTACATGGGTTTGATTCAAACGGAAAGTGTAAGCGGCTTGAAACACAGATGGTCTCCTTGGTTTCCTGAACTAACCTCCCTTCAAGCCTTATTTCCAGCCGAAACCAGCTGTGCCCACCCCCTTCAGCATTAACGGTACATACCATGACCCGACGCCTTATGAAGGGAACGCGTCAGCGTGGGCACTAGCTGTGAGAGGCTCAAAGCACATCCTGGTCTTCGGTATGTGGATGCTATTGTTAATTTTAATGAAAGCGCACGTTGACTGACAGTGGCACTCTGCGTTGTCTAAAATAGGCGCAGGACTTTACAGCTTCTTCGTCGTGAGTCTGTCATGCTAATCCCATCTAAATTGATTTAATGACTCTTACTTGTGGAAATAGAACTACGCCCAAGATCAATGCCAGACTACAAGAGACTGTCAAAGTCAGATCCTGCATCTCGATTCCTATTCCGATATCAGCATCTACAGTCTTTCAACGGTATCCTCAGCATATCAACTGAGTATCGATCGCACGGGGATCATCAGCCAGAACGATAATCTCAATGGTTTCGCCTCTACCGTTACTGTATGGGCACCTGGCTCAAGGTACTTCGGCTGAAGTCTACGTCTGCTGTTAAATGATGATGTGACCTTATAATACAAGCGATGGACAGCTTTTCATACACGTTTCCTTTTTTCTAAACTTCGCGGTTCAAGTCAGTCCTGCCTTTTCCTCTCGATGCAATTATTTTGAATGTGGTCGTTTACTATCGTTCACATCGAATCTCAGAGACCCCGTTTTCTTTGAGCCTTTGGACACCTGCTTGATATTTTCATTATAGCATTCAATGAAAACCTGCCCTATCCTGACCTCCCATGAGTCTTTAGTTTTAATACACCATCACTACAAGTGCATTCGAATTGGAAATTTCGGCATTCCGCAAGGCACTTTGACGATGTTTAAATCTGCTGGAAGGCATTAATATCCAACAATGACTTAAATGCCTTCTCTGCAACGCATATTCGTAATGAACAGATTGTTGGCGCTACTATGGCAGCTGTTTGGATAGATTTTGCGATTATAGAAGGTCGGTACTGAGAGTTTCAAGTTTGCTATCCAGATATTCCCCTTCATTTGAGGAGATCATTAAAGTTTGGAAAATGAAGGATATGTCTTCGTCGTTTGCTTAGCTCTTTTTCAGGTACAGAATCTATACCATAGAAGAATGACCAAAGGAGACTCTACGCTATATGTCTAGTAGCGTGTCAATAATACCTCTAGATTACCCAACAGATATTGTATAGAGTTCGAAACCCAAGATCTAGTCCGGGAACTAGAATAACACATGGTCCATAGGATGTCCACCCAGAGAATAAATTACAAATAAGAAGATGAAAGAGCGTAGTATATCTCGAGTTTGACATTGAAAATCGTGTTGATCAACCCAGGTGACTAGGCGGGGTATCGTCAGAGTACAGCATGTCATAACCGAATTGAATTACACACCATCGCTCTAGCCAATAATACGATGCGGTCGTCCACAGCAAGAGAGTCCAGAAACCCAGACCCAGAACCGATTCCTGTCTCTGGGTCAATGTCTACGTTCTTCTGCGGCGAGCCATGCTTCCAGACAATGTCGTTCCACGAACGATCCTCGGTTGACTCCGGGTTATTAGTGACATGCCACCTCTGTTTCGAGTCGAAAGGGTTGTCCACGCGTGGTCCTGAAAAGTCGGAATCGCGCAACTCGCTGATATATTTGGGATGCGCTGCCAGCTGTGCAAACCAGTCGTTCGGACGAACGTCGTCCTTGTATGCACGTCCTTCTGCGGCCTCGTCGTTCTTTAGAATGGAGGCTTCGAACCATGTTTTGGAACCGCTGGGAGTAGCTGCAGACAATCATGTCAATGCACGGCAAATAATCGATTTCGACGGATGTATTTACCTTTCGGTTGGGGTACAATAGCTTTCCCCCAGGACGATTCGTATGTCTTGACAGAGAACTTCACCTTCTTGACTGTAGTAGGTACACGGACTCCATTTCGTTCAACGGCAGGAACCTTCGGTGAGACGAGGTAGCACCATTGTGCATTGGCGTCAGGCGCGTCCAAGGCGGAATATGAAGTGGAGAAATCATTACGAGATGTCCCCACATACGGCCAATATTCAGCGAGGTCGATGATGGCGTCTGCGAGCTCTGCTGGGACAAAGTGGAGGAGGATTCGCTGCACGCGGGCGATATCATCCGGTGCGTAGTTCGGGTGAGATGGCTCGTCGGTGTCCAGGTCTTCTGGACAGGGTAGTTTGGTGTTCACTTGCATGGAGGGTATAGGCGATGGCCGCCGTGATGTCGGTTTATTTGAAGAAAAAGAAGAGTGAAGTCCTTGGGTAGTGAAGCTCATGACTGGAAAGCAAGTGGGTGTGTATGAAAACTCTCCGCGCACCTTTCTTCCGTTTATAAAGGATAAGCGTGCGATCTGGGCCACCGCAAAGGCCACCCTAGATTCAAGCGTCTCGTCAATGGACATTGCGAGCTACATGCAAATCTGTTTTTGAAACTGAAAGAGTTTCTGCATTCCGAGAATCGGGGACCGCTCCACTACATCTGGTACGGTGAATTCCGGAATGGCACAACGTGGGCGATACCTTTCATTGAAGAATGTGATGCAGAAAGCAATTCGACAGATTCTCTTGCCACCCTAAATTTTAGGGATCAAGCTCGACATTGGACAAACTTTGGGAGAAGTGCTTCGAAGTTGATCATCAAAGAGTGTGAACCTCTGATGTTTTGACGGTCGATCGATCGAAGAACGCATCATGAAGGCAATATATGCCAGGGGAAAAGATGCCGGTATCGAAGATAGCGAAAAGAATGCCAGATTTTCGAGTAAGATCCAAGTCTCAAATATTTTAAAGATGTTAGTAAAATTGCCAAGGCGAATTGCCAGCAGCAAGCCAGCAGGCCTCGGTGCGGAGTCTGAGTTCAAATTTCACTCTCCGAAAAGTTACCTGATCGTCGACTCACTAGTCACTCAGTCTGCTCTCTTTTCGTTTTTTTTTTGTACTGCGCCAGCCTTCACCTCATTCTGCCTCCTTCGAATCCTGATCATATAAATTCTGGAAGTCTTCAAATCTATTTGAAGAATTTTGCGTCTTCTTGAGCGTTGCGGCTTGCCAGTGCGCAATCATAGTTCTTTCGACAACCGACAAATTTCCTCCCGGAAAATTGCCGTCTGTTTCGTATCTCTGGGTGGCCATTCCACAGCAAGGAGCTCCTGGAACTTGGAGCTCCATCTTATTTTGGGGGCCCTCTTCAGACTCCAACGTTCCGAGGGATATATGTATAAAGGCGCAGCCGTCGCGCACGTCGTCTACGACTGTAAGTGCTTACCTCGTGGCGTTTGATACACTGATACGTGATTGCTTATGAATCTGTCAGTAATTTTATTATCACCTTGTCCGTTTCAGGGATTTTTTTTTGCCAGCAAGGCGACCCTCATTTCTATTGATCGTCCACAATGCTAAGAGGCTGTCCGATGTAGTATCTTTCAATCGATCACGTTGCATGACCAAGGCCTGTCATACTTGCAATTATATCATTCATGCTCTTAACGTTGTCGAGGCTGTGCTGAGGGACGCTCGCTGCTGTTATTTTTGGAAGGGAAAATTCAGCGTGTAAAGTCTTCCGGCAAACTTCAATGCGACACTTCACAGCTGTGTCCAATTTCTGGGGCTTGATTCAGAATTGAGAAGGGACTACTCGTAACTTGGAACCTCTGGTTCGTCTCTTCTCCATCTTTCCATGTGCAAAAAAAAATTCTGCGTTTCTGAATTCAACTTACGATCACAACTGATACCATGACCATGTATTTTTCAACACGGTGCCGCTTGCATGTGTGTATAAAATAGCATGCCTGAAAAATTCGTCGCCAGACGATGAAACCATGAATGCCGCCCGTCTACATGCCTGTCGACGCCGAACTCCCCACATCATGCATCTGTCAGTTGGAAGTGAGTCAATAGTATGTACAATATTCTTACTGTTCATAAAAAAGACTACATGCTTTTTTTTTGGCATTGATATATACTTTGGAATTTGACTCCTGAATTCGATATGAGTGATGGTGGAACGTAGCTCGCAAAGGATAAGCCAATAACGAAATTGCCATGGTTTAGGCGCTCAAGAAAGTGTTGTTGCTGGAAAGGCTCGAATGCAATTGTAACTGAGGTGATGCCACGACGATGTTACGTCTCCTTGTCACTGAGGTATTATTACTGAGGACATGGAGCGCATGCTAAAATAAAAACTAGCGCAGAATAGATCTAGGTGGGGCCGAAGTGATATCACAAGGCCGCACGAAGGCGGTGCCGAGCACTCAACCCGGTCGCCAAATCCGGACTGCGCAGCTTCCTTACCTATACCACCACCACCATGTTTAAGACAGCGGCGACAAAGATCGCCCATAATTCCACCCTCCCAGCCCTGGGAGGTAATCAGGAATTAAGACACTTGCAGGACCTCATCACTGCCGAAAAATCGGTTCTTATAGCGTATGCGTTGCAATTCTGTTCTCCTTCGCGACACCGACATTGACTCTTACGTTGCAGATTGCAGAAACTCAGCGTCGATTATTCAAAAGCATCGGAAGCATTGCGAACGTGGGGATTGAACGAGGGAGATGATCTTGGGGTGATTATTTACCTTCTGACATCATCCGACACGCACTGACCGGATCGGTATATACAGGACATCCTCAGCGCATCCACAACGATTTTGAACCACTTCTCGTCCGCGTTATCGCAATATGCAAGCCATGGTCACGTCATACGCGACCAGCTCAAGGCCATCCGGACGAGAGAGGAAGCTCTGGAAGATCTGAAACGGAGGAGACGCACCGTCGTACGGAAGGCTGAAGATGCGGATAAGAAATTAAGCAAGATGAGCCCGGAGCACAAAAACTTGGCGATGCAAACCGATATTTTGAATCGCCTACGCGACGAGATTAGGTCAATGGACTCGGAGATCATGACAGAGGAAGCAGCTTTGGGCGATTTCAAACGCTCATCGACTCGTATGTGGATGGGACTCAAGTTCGGAGGGTTGCTTGAAATGTGCGAGAAGGGAACGGTACGTAACTCATGCTCTCCAATAGCGAGCTACGCTTATCATTGTACAGATTGTGGCAGAATTCGGAAAGATGCTTATTGGCGTGAGTCGTGTGCTTTCGACGAGATTAACTACCTCATATTCCGTCGTTGCTTACAGGAAATCTCGGAAGAAATTACTCAACCTGGCCTTCCTCGCAGCATGTATTATGGACATAGCAAAACAGAAAACTATGTAGCGGAGGCTCATCGCTGCATCAACGAAGTCGTTCTCTCTACCGTTCCTTCCGTTGGTTTCCGCGATCGTCATCAATACGAAAATAGGGCTCAAGAAGCATCTGGATACCAACCTGGAGGAGACAGTGCGTATGGCATGAACGCAGATCCATGGACACCCACAGATACAAAACCTATGCCTCCACCTCCCTTGCGCAGCAGCAACGATTATCCCGCTCAAAGGCCCTATGGAGGCGACGACGGTCCCTCATCTCCGTTGGCAACCACTGGATCGTCTTTCCAGAATCAACCCAATCAATATCAACAGCCGTATGGCTCTCCACCAATGCAGCAGCAGCAGCAGCCGTTGTCGACAATGGACGACTTTGGGGTGAGCAATCGTTCCGCTGGACTCGTCGACAACAGCAATACATCCGGAGGTCGGTTCGCTACCTTCCCAGTCAAGAGGCCAAATGGTGGTTATTCGCTTCAAGACCCGCCTTTACTCGGTCCTCGCCCCGATCAAGAATCTTCGTTTTCTGATTCTATCGCCGCAGCGTTGGACGGGCATACTGAAGAAACGTCGCACGCGACAGAAGGACCGCACAGCCAAGGAGGCTCTTGGATTGCTGGTCGATTCATTCCTGGGCCTCCGTCATCTTACGGCACTGAAGAAACTACACGAGCTGTCGAAGGTCCGCCTAGCTTTATTGGTCAACAGTCCCGAGATACTCCACAGTCATCATACAAAAGCTCCGCAAGTCCTCCTCCCCAAATTAGACTCCCTTCCCCCCAAAGACAATTCACATCCCAATCTTCGCCACTTCCACCACCACCACCTGGTGCTGCTTTACCCGACCTCTCCGACCCATGGGCAAATGCCAATCGTGATGGATCGCTGCAAGCTGCCAGCCATACTCGCGGCATCTCGGAGATTTCAGGCAACGATGATCTTCTAGCGTATATGACTACGCCTCAATCGGAACCACCCTCGCCGATGACTCCAACACACGCAATGCATTCGAATGAGCTAGCAGCTGCTGACGAAGAAGAACAACAGCGGATAAGTCGTCATGTGCGCTTTGGAGATGTCAAAGATGTTGAAGGAGAGATGAAGAAACGGGAGGCTACAGAGAAAGAAAAGGGGACTGCTCAGGAATCCAGGGTTGTAGAGCCTGCGAGTTCACCTCCTGAATATACCCAGTCACCTGTCGATAACGCCACACGTACGTTCACATTATTTCGATTCTGGTTGTTTTGTTGATGATCTTCTGTAGCGTCGAGCACGATTGCTGAAACTTCTCGGGAAGCGCAGGACAATCTTTCTTTGAGCCCCACAACTTCGCATGGCAGCGACATCACCAAATCTAAGCCTCATCGTATACCACCTCCTACTTTCAATTCGGAAGAGGACGAAAAAGCTCTCAATGCCGCAGCCGCACGCGAAATTAGTCTTGAGTTGGAAGCTCTCAAAAATAGTCCTCCCAAGCCAGCGGAGATGACGCAGCAGTCGCAGACTGAGCCTGTTGGTGATCGCGGGCGTCCGTCTTTGAGCAATCGTGGATACAGCGATCAGCCGTCGGATAATTCGTCTCTTCCTCCTCCAGCTGCGCCTTTCGCCAAACGCAACGTGTCACCCCATCCATACGCCGAGTTGAACGACAATTCCGCGCCTCAACCTCAATATCCTGGGCAATATACCTCGGCTCAGCTCTACGCACAGTCATATCAAAATTCCGCACCTTACGTGGCAGCAGTGCCCAGCTCACCAGCTCAGGCATACGCGCAGACGTACCAAAATACACATGCCTCTGACCCACACCCGCCATCGAATATCCCTCCTCGATTTCAAGCCCTGAACCAGGAGATACAGGTCCCTCCTCGATTTCAGGGCGCTAGGTCTCATTCTCCCGGATCGCCAACAGCTAGCCAACTTCCGCCGCGATTTCAGGCTGGTGCCTCCCAGATTCCGCCGACGATAACGCTTCCAGAGAACGAGTCGCGGTTTGGGCAAACCAAGGGGTCTGAGACGCCGTATCGCACACCGCCGGAGTACCCAAGGGGATTAAGCATCAACTCGTCGTACACGAGATCAACGAGTTCTCTTACGAGCGGTTCGCCTGTGACTTCATCTGCGCCGCGCACTATATCAGCCGCCGCATTCAAGAGGCCAAGGAATACCAGCGTGGATAATCTTGGGGGGCAGAGCGACCCATTCACGAAAAAGACGTTGCCAAGCTCGCCATATCCTTTGCGGGATAATGCATCTGCAGCCGCGACGCCCGAACGCAGCAACACTATCGGCGTCGCGAGCGCTGCAGCTGCCAGTACCAACACGCTGCCTCCTGGTGCGGGTCCTCCAGGGACTGGGGCACGCAAGTCCATTCTCGATGACGATGAATATGACTATATCAGCGCATATGTGAACAATAGCAACCCGAATAGCCCACAAAAACCGGAGTTTGGGCACAACGCACAGGATGCGAACGCAGCTAGCAGAGGAGCAGGTGGCGGCGGCGGCGGATATAACGATGGCCGGTTCGCGACTGATCTCGACAACAACTCATTGCGATAGTTGTGGGCGTGGATCTTTTACCGGGGTCACGGAGCGGGGTGGTTTTGAAGTAGCGGGGAAGTAGCGTGCACCGTGTACGAGGTAGCGTTGCACCATCGCAGTCGTAGCGGGTGGTAGCGTGGATG
>MU155488.1:0-30310 GCA_015484465.1 Pholiota conissans
GCGTCTATACATCATTTTTGCATCCGTATATCTTCTTTCTTGACACGAATACAACTCACAGTTGTCGTGGAAGCGCTGGACGCGTTGAAGCTCCGCGAGTCGCTGTCATTACACATTGTTGTTGATGCCCGTTTGATTAGCCGTTGAGGATTCCCTGCCTGTCTCCAATATTCGCCCGAAATTACACCTTGCTCTGCATTGAGCTTGCGCCGTCCTACGTGTTACATTCCATTCTTTCGGCACCTTATGTTGTGATAGTCTGCTTGCTCGCTAAATACATTTTGAGCTATTATATAGCGCATAATTACAATTGGAATATAATGCTTCTCTCATTTTCCTTGACCGGCGGAGCGAAGCGAGGCGGCTCAACTTGTTATCATTAATCACGTCGGGGGTTCGATCGCGTCGAACAGACACAGTCGATAAATATTAAAATAAACATTGGGATCAGCTATGCAGTCAGTTATCTTTGTCAAATTATTCCGTATCAGGATCATTCTGAGTCCGTCTGTGTCTATCTCAGTATCTATCTATCAGTATAGCTGACTCACCTCACACACAGACGACGTGATCAATTCGCGAGTGGACAGTCGAGTGCAGATATTAACTCGAACTGGGTTGCGTTAAAATACGTACGCTGGAACCCTATGAGGCCGTTGTAGACCGTCGCCGACTAGGATTGGCAAGTTCTAGGTAGCGTTCTAGCTATCATATTGAGATTTGCACAACATGTGCTTTTTGGTTATATGTTAGTTGTTCGCTTATTGACGACGTGGAATCGCTCAGCATCAAGTCTTATCATCCCTGGCATGTTCCGTGAAATGAGCAACTTACCGTGGACTGCGAGTTGCCGTACTTAGGGTATCAGCTATGGAGAAGATATCACCTCCTCGCGCGCGTGCAATAGGGATAGCAGAGCGTGTCGACCGCAATGAAAAGAGAACAAGGACCTATCCAACCTTCCCCTCACAAGTCGAGACACAACCGGCCGGCCGCCATATTTCTCACCGCGGGTTCTCCATGACATGTCCACATCAGAACATCCACAATCTTTTTTCATTAATCTTTGTATACATACACACAATCAAATCTTACCTTAAAATACCGCAATCAAACATCTGGCATGTCCATGTCAATTGTCAGCATACCTCCCACCCATGCTTATGTCCTTCCGTTAATAGCTATGCCCGCAGTGCTTCCACCGCATCCCGAGCCGCGGTCATTCGCCATCGACAATATGTACGCTCGCCAACGTACATCCTGCGACGTGCACGAGAAGGTACCTTATCGCTCGACGAGCAGTGGAATCACTTTATCCTGTGTTCGAAACATACTCCAAAGATGGGGTACGCACTTCTCCAAGGCCGAAATCTAACCAAATTCGCGTTAGCAAACGTTTCGGCCTGCTGTGCTCAGCTAAACATAGAGAACGCGATTCCGAGCAGTGGTCTAGCCTTCAATTTTTTCGCCTCCGGGTGCAATAACTATTGCTTCTCGCAGATTCAGATTTTGGCGAGAGCTAGAATGTAGAGCCTCTCGAAAATCCGGGGGTGAAGGAAGCTTAACATATATCAAAGGATCAACAGGTATGAATGTATGCAAAGAAAAAGAAACGCAGCGTAAATAAGATCCAGACCATTAATCTTGACAAGCGACATCACTCAAAATATGGATTTATGGCATCGGACGCGCAGAGGCCCCGACACACCTGACGTGCATTGTGGGATGCTTGAGCGGAGACTGAGGCCCAATGTTATTGAGTCCATAAGTAACTCATACCGTCCTATCACGAACCGTGGACACACCTGTCCCAGCTGACCGATGTGATCCCCTTCAAGGGCGCGAAATCTCAATGTGACCTGCAGCTATTGTTGTGTTCGCTGGGGTAATTTTAACGGTCGTGGAAGGGAAGATCCCATCCCGGGTTCCTTGAGGGCGGATGCGCGGAAGTTTTGGGAAGTTTGACTTACACGACGTCCTGTTGGACAGCTGTGTATGATTGTGATTCTTCGAACACATGGCCATGTATGGGGTAATAGCTATAAGCAAGACAAAGACTGTGATCTCCTCGTTAATGTCTATGGCGGCATGATATGGCCATCTTAAATTACTTTCGTCACATAAGTTGGATTTTCAATCGTTTTTCCACTCTAAGAGAAATCAAAAAAATTAGGACTCCATATCTGAGTTGAGTCTCTTCTGCGATCAATTTCAACTGCCACCAAGTTCAACTCATCCATCAATTCCAATCATCCAGTGCTCTTCTCCTTCATACAAATGCGCGAAAGCATCGGAATACCCGACTCGCTACATCACTCGACATAGCATGTCAGCTTCTCAAGGCTGTCCAAGACTTTTTATAAGTTTGACAACTTGCTGTAGAAGTCAGCTCGTTCTTTTCGACTCGGATCAGAATAAACCTCTATGGTAGAGCTTGACAAGCAAACGTGGAGATTGCGGGATTTAGGATTATCCTTAGGATCCCCGGATCCCTTTCGTTATAGATTACAAAGGCCTCTGTGAGAGCGTTTGAAAAATAGAAGCAGCTGAATCCGATTCGAAGGCTGCAGATTCTGTCAATTTCTAAGCAACGAGGCGCGGTTTCTTAGGAATCGTCCGACATGACCAGTCTCTTCGATATCCCAGCTTACGAGTGCCGCAGTCTGATTGAATGGGACTTGATTCTCCCAAAAATTCTAGTTGCTATTCAACAATCACTGATAACTATCTTCTCTACATTCGGGAAGGCGCAAAGCTTAATTAAATGACCGGACTAGACGAAGGGGAATGCTTATCATTCATTTACCTCGAAGGAACAAGTGAAAAAAAAAAAAACAAGTCTCGGTATTCACAATCCATTAACCTTCTGCGTTCTATCCAAACCGTTTCAGGAATATTCAGCGTGCAAAGCGCGACGTTGCTCCGCTGACCATTGGCACAAAATCGAGATGCACCGAATCTGTATAGAGCAGTCGAGTGAGGCGAACAAGGGCTATGTTCAAATTCAAACACCAAAATCATTCCCAATTGACGGCGATTCAGTTTCGACTAGTCGAGACCTGTCATCTGTCGATTTATGAGCGGTTTCATGGCACGGCCTGGGTGGTAGGCCACAGAAACTCACTGAATTCAACACGAGCGAAATATTTGATTATGGTCTCGATTCCTTTGCGATCGCTTGGAGTCTCTGTTGCAATCTTAGCTCGTATACAGTCGATTTTTATTCGTACGATTTCAACAAAATGAGGTTTGTCTCCAATTTTACTATGCTGACTATGAGTCTAGACAAGAGTTATCTATAAAATAGTTTATTTATCATCCGGTATGGTGTAACGGCTAACATTACCGCCTTTCACGCGGTAGCTCGGGGTTCGATTCCCCGTACCGGAACTAGCAAAATTGATCTGTGAATTCTATTTTTGTCGGGATCTCTTCCACGCTCTCCAGGGTAAACACTAGACTCTAGAGTATAGTGCATTTTGGAGTATATGTAAGTGTAACCGCCTTAAAATATTAATAAGAGTGGGTTTCCTCACTTTTATCAAACATGTTCAAGAGGGCTATTATTATCAATCACCATACGTGGGTAACGGACGGCACTTGTCTGAATCGAGCATCTTTCGACGCTGTAATAAGATTAGCTGGATGATAGAAGGATAATGCGGAGGGAACGAAATGAGGCATACACACATCAGCCATAAACACACAACGCGCAGAGAAAAGGACGAAGCATTCAGTGACCCAAAAAGAAAACTGGCAGCATAAAATAGATTCAATATTCAATCATACTAATGAACAGACAACGATGCAACAGGCAGACAAAACGTATCACAAGAAAAAAGATAGGATAGAAAAAAAATGTCACATTGAAATAAAATAATATAAGACAGCGCGGAGCGAAGAGAAGATAGGAGCAAACAACTCGTAATTCGCGATTCGCATTTCACTTCGGAAGGGAGAAAGTAGGATCAACATGTGGTATCAAGGGATGGGCGGAAGGTGGTAGGTAATGGCACAACACCAATGCTAAACGTACGAGGCATAAACCAGTGCGCGCAGCGATGTAGCGAGGACGGTGAGGAGGATGAGGGCAGACAAAACGAGCGTGGGCGTTCAACGAACAAGCAGGTAAACGTAACATACGGAATATTAACAATCGGAAGTCGAGGAGTGGGGTACAGTATACTACAGGGTAACGCAGGTGAGGATGCGCGGAAGGAGATGGGGGGAAAAGTGAGTCCGAATTCGATTCGAGGGGGGACAGAGGTCCATTGGGTCATGGGTAGGTTAATTTAGTCGTGTCGAAGAAAATGGGGTATGATGAGGTGGAAGGGGTAACGAGGTTTTTCGGATGATGGAAGAGGGGAAAGGAAGCGGTAGAGGTATAAAAATCGACCAAAAGCCCAAGATCATAAATAGAGAAAGAAGGGGGAAAGAGGAATAAAAAGAGCAAGCGAGGAAGATTAACGAATGTATGGACGATCCAATTACTGGTTCGCAACCTATACCAGAAAATCAAAGCGAAAGGTATCAGCGCCCGAACTCTCCTTTTCCAAATTAAATGTATAAGCGCACCTTCAAAACCCTGCGAGGCTCATCCTCCTCTGCACTACTATCCCTCTCCCTTTCCTTCTCAATCTCCCCTCCGAACGGATTCGGCAATTTTTCACCGCTTCCCCCATTCCCGTTCCCACCGCCGCTAGAAATAGCATGCGCACCAGCAGTATGCGAAGCAGCAGCAGGCGCGTCATCCGCAACGTACCCTCCATACGCATCGTCGTCGTCCTCTGCGACCGAGTATCGGTTGTTGACGTTCGCTTGTTGAGGTTGTGCGGCGTAGGCCTGGTGTTGTGGATAAGCCTGTTGCGGCTGTTGGCCGTACGCCGCGGCGCCACCGTACTGCGGTGAGTGGTCGTACTGCTGATATCCTCCTTGCGGCTGTTGATAGTAAGGATCCTGTCCCTGCGAATAATACCCACCTTGCTGCTGCTGTCCCTCACTGCTAACCATCGACCTGCTCCTATCAAGGTTCGCATACTCCGCCGATGCAGAAGGAGAGCGTTGGTGAAGTTGCTGTTGGCCCTGCGACCCCGGGTACGGCTGATACTGCGAGTTATACTGCCCAGGCTGCTGCGATACCGATTGTCCGCGCGACAAAGCGCCCACACCAGCGAGGTGGTTGCCCATACCCGCCGCCTCGAGGATATCCATGTTACTCTGCGGCTGCCTCGACGGGCTGGGCGAGTTTGACGGCGGCGGGGCGCTTCCCGGGGCAGCGAACGCCGCATACGGTGCGCCTCCATCTTGCAACGCAGCTGCGTAGCCTCCGTCACCCGCTACCCTTCCACTCCTCGCCCTCGCCACACCGATCCCCGCCGCACCCGCCGCACCACCTGCCGCAACCGCGTACGGGTCGAAGACTTCTCCAGGTCCCACCCCATGCACGTTATTCATCATCGCCATGCTCTGTCCTCCTCCCATCTCGCGCATACCATACGATTCCCCGTGTGAACCAACGCTCATCGCAGGCTGGGCGTATGTCCCATGGCTCGAGACGTCAGAGAATTGGCCATACCCGCTGCCCCCACTCTTATCGCCACCAGAGGCAGAGCGTCCGTACCCACCACGAGCGCCGGGCCCGTACTCGTCATCTTCGTCGTCGAGGAAGACAGGTTGTGGGGCGGAGGCGGCTTCGAGAGTTGCTGCCGCGAGTTCGCGGTCGAAACGCCGTGCGCGACGGCGTCGAATGCCGTTGGTGATAAGTGCGATGACTACGGCGACAACGATGAGTCCAGCTACGGTGAATACACCTGCGACAGCGCCTGTGTTCGAGAAGAATCTAAGGGACGAAGACCTTCAGTACAGAGCCTCAGGAATCGGGAAGGAGCGAGAGCGATAAAAATAGGACGAGAAAGGTGCTGGCAGATCTGATGATGGTCGAGTGATAAAAATCATCAACATCAAAAGAATAAAACGACACGATGTGGAGAAGAACGCGCTGATGTACAAAGGCGGTCTGAAACAATGGATGTGCTCACCCTTTAGATGATCCAGAACCCGACGCAAGTGAGCTACTAGTATTCGTTGGGGCGGTGTTCGTCGCCGAAACAAAAGTGGTCGAGACCTGCGTTACGATCCCAGGCGGCGTGGTGCTCGTCGTCGTACGGCTCGTAGTCGTTGGCAGAGTCGGAGCCGCTGAGGTAGTCGTCGACGTAGATGTAGTCGATGTAGTGGAGGTGGTGCTCGTCGTCTCGGTGTTTGTAACGGAAGTATTGGTGTTAGTGTTGGTATTTGTATCGGTGTTTGTGTTGGTGTTGGTGTTGGTGTTGGTGTCGGTAGGCGTGGGCGTAGGCGTCGTAGAGGTAGTGGGGCCGGTGGGAGACGTAGGCCCAGTCGGGGAAGATGTGCTGCCTGTAGTCGTGCTCGTGCTGTTACGGAGGTCAGCTATGCGCGGAATCTCGTTGCGAGGGTGACTCACGAGCTGCCGCCGGGTGTTCCTCCTGCGAGAGTTTAGCTACGGGGTTGAATCTAGTAACTTGCGACGCACCTGTAGTAGCCATTTTGAGAACTGAAGGGGAGAAAGGAGTGTGGGTGTAAGGATTGGCAGGCGTCGGTCGGGAACAACAACGGATTCCTGAGAATTTCACAACAACAATATCATGAGGTCCATTATGTCAGCTTTTCCCCATAAATAGACTCCCCGCCCCAAGGCATCTCCGAGTCCCCGCTTTCCTTGGCTCTCCTCCGACTCCGACTCCTCGAGGCTCCTTTCACCATGTCCTCGGGTCTGGCTTTCTCATTTCACTTTTGACTTGGGATCGAGGCGCACCTTGAAGCTTGAAGACTGTGGTTGCTCGATATCACTAGGCAAAATACTATGCCTCGTGGCACACAGCGCACTCGTCTTATTAATGGATCAGAAGCAGACTACTACGTACGTACTCATCCCGCACCATGAGCACATGCTCAATTACAACCGGCCCCAACGGTCCTCGAGGCTTTGTACGAGCACTACTCCAAAATTGAATCTGGGATGTGGAAGCTAACAACTCTAGGTCAGGCGCTCAGTACCTCTGGTGTGCATACGGGTTCTCCATGGATTCAACCTGGAAGGTTCTGACTTTGTCCATGGTTCCTTAAAACTCGCCGTAAACTGTATCTCTGCGTAGAGCTCTGTGAAATTAAGGATTGGCTGGAACCCCGAACGACAACGCTCTGTCCTATACTTGAGCTTCGTCCCATTTTATCCGCGTGTACTGCTCAGCCTCTGGGGAACCAACCACAAAAAGCACGCCTTGTGTTTGACCTGTGATCATGTCTTTTTTTTTTTTACTGTTTAACGAAGAGGTTTGATAAAACTACAGTATCACTGAGTACTGACCCTCCGCACTTCGACTCGATTCGACCTCTCAGCTATACAGTGGAGTCCACGTCGACTCGGGAGAAAATACCACCTCTCTGTCATTTTTTAGTCATATCATTCTCTCCAGGCTGGGGCCATCTTTGTCGCATAACCGTCTACATGGTACAGTAGTGGTCGTCTGACCGTGCATCCAAACAAGGATCCAATTGCAACGCTCTGCGTTCCTTCTGCTGCATTTCTAGTCGCGAACATATGGCTACACCTCAAAGGCATATCTAACTTTCTGTGTTCTCTTCTTGCGTACCGTTATTTGCTTAGTCTGATTTAATTTCTGGCGACTGTGTAGTGACATTTCGCAAAATGGGGACGTGGCAGCATGAAGGGCGCAATTTCAGTGATCTGGCGACTTGTTCAAGTCTAATACGCGGTTTAAGTTCACAAAAGTGCGTAACATTTTTCTCTACTCCCGCAACTCAAGTACTCAGGCTCGAACGTAATCTCAAAGCAGATCTAAGACATATGCGCTCCATGCATCCATAAATTACGATTTCAGGAACTATTATGGATCATCGCGTCCCTTTCTGTCAATCTCAGAAAATAGAATTCTTCGTCGTACCATCCTCGGCCAACCTCGGTCTATATCTGCTCTCACTTCTGCCTTTGTTCTCATTCTTGATCACAGTGTACACATTTTCTGTCTATCCTTCTGAGTGGGATCGCCATTCACTCGAAATAATAATCTTATATATCCAGAAGATACGCAATGCAAGTACTTGAGTACAATCCGGAGTTCTGTGTGGTACAGCGTAATGCGGATATATTTGATGACAGGGACCGACCATCATCTAGGACGTAGTTTTCTCGGGTTCGACCATTTCGACATCCTGATTTACTCGATCCAAGTATTTGTGCATGGCGTTGACGGCCACGCGGGTTTTTCCAGGTGAAAATCCAATGTTCTTTCCGTGTGTATAAACGAAGGCAATCAACTCGTCGGATTTGGGACACTCTTCAAGGACCAGTGGGAGGTAGTAGAATCCGGATCTATAAGGGCCAGTGTATTTCCAGCTTTTCGCTCCCGCTCCTATTCCACGATAGTTTGAAAGCGACAGACGCACACCGTGGCAATGCTTTTCTTGTCGTCGAAGCCGAGAATATGGAACACTTCGTCGTCGTTTCTGGTAAGTTGCATAAGATGTTAGAGTGGGACACGAGTATGGTCGAGATAATTTGAAATATCGGATAGGATGTGGTGGTTTGGAACAGAGGAAAGCCAGGATCCTCAGTGCAACTGGTACGTAATCAGACGGCTTCAACAATGCAGATACCAAGTCACAATAATGATCTGATATCAAACTCGTACTGCCCCCAAAATAATCGACCAGATTTAGTGATTGTTCGTCCAGCAAGCATGTTTCGGATGAAAGTTGAAGTAAAGTTGGCAGATAATTCGATGTCATCATGTGAAGTGACCTATAGGACCTCGAGAGTGTGGATGAAATGATCAATGCCATCACCTCGGTGCTCTTGAGATATCCTGTTAATTCCTGTTTAATGGTTGGCCACAGGGCTAACCGCTGGAAATTGTGAATCCTTTCCAAAGTTTCAATCTCATCGGCAGCGCGGTCCCAATTATGGTGACAGTCCTTATTCTACATAAGATTAATTATTGTTGTCTTCATCGTAGGCGCTTGTAAAACATACCAAAATATTCAAAAAGCAATAAACGACGTTCGACCTGTTCGACTTGCATAAGGAGTTTTCGTTACAATGAAAAGTCCAGATATCAAGAATCGGTAGATTCATGAGGACAGCCTCAACCTTCTCGGTTATGGGTAATTTGGGCCACAACTTCTCTTCAAGCAACCATCTCAAACGCATCATAACGGGTTCTGGATTGTCGGTACGATTTGGAGGGTTGAGGAATCGCATGCCCCATAATGATAGAGTCCTCTCCTTGATGGCGGTCAAATCGATATGAAAAGCAGGCGATGACCGTGACGGATCTGTGAGAAAGTCGCCGAATGATGCATGTAGTAGTGAAATATCATTCCAATGATTGGGTTCCACACGAACAATGGAGGCTAGAGGTGCGAGACTGATAGCAATATCACCACGCTCCAAATCCAGGAGCACTTCGATGGCAAATTGGTTGGTAACACCAATAATGCAAAGACCCAGGATGAAAAGAACAATGTCGAGATTTTCAGAGCATTGTTCCAATATATGAGTATATAGTGCGTCGAGTTCGGCGAAAGGGAGATTACGACGCGCCGGGCGAAGACCCATAATGACGTCCAGTAGGCGAGAAGGACGATCACTGGGAGCAGAAACATATTTTACCACTAATGATGCATATATGAATTGGCCGGACGATTTCTCGACAAGTGTGTCGATATCGGACTGACTTGGCCACGTTTCGGGAACGGAATAATGGTAAGGATGAGTGGTCTTGATATCGTAAAATGAGTCCATTAAGAATAAGCGGATGTCATCGTTTGGTTTGTATTCATCATCTAAAACCACTGATCGCCAAAGCCCAGAAAGTGGGGTAGAGCAAAAGGTGTAGTTAATATTTTGCTCGGGGCGACTGGCGATGAGGAATATCAAGGGGGGGTTTTGGGAACGAAAAGCATATGCGATGACTCTCAGCATTATGTTCTGCATCTTTAGGTCGTCGCATTCGTCCAATCCGTCAATAATGATGAGAAGTGGAGAACCATGATAACTTTTTGAATTTTCCAATGCACCAAGTTCTTGTAGAGGTTTGACGACAAGGAGCTGGAATTGGGTGGCGAGGGACTTGTCCAGAAGGAACGGATCGCGCTCAATAGCACTTTCGACATGCGGCTTGAGCTCTGGAATTGCGATCGCGATTTGGCAAGCAATCGTCGGGATGAGGGGTTTGATGTGGTTCCTCGTTGGATCAGATCGACCGAAGAAAAAGCTGGCGAGAAGTTTGTTCTTTTCTGCACAGCGCTCCGCAATCGTTTGAAGTATAGCTGATTTTCCGGCACCTGCGGGGCCATACAGCCACATAATGAGCACCTCAGGATCATTGTGTCCAAAGATCCATCCCATGAGGTACTCGAGGACGGCAACACGAGTGTTTGGATGACATTTCGGTGGATCAAATCGGGCACTGGAATCGTGTAGAGCGCTTGGAGCAGAGACGCTCTTGAGCTTGTCAAAGGCTATCGATAGGCGAAACATATTTAATGGACCATTAAATATTGATTTCCAACCAATAGCGTGTTAGGCGTACCAGACTGTGAGTTGTTCATGTGCACGAATTCTCCCCCCATGATAGCAATATTTCTGCTGTTGGCAAACATGTTGGAAGGCGGGCTGAGGTGGGATCGAAGGTTGGGTATGTTTTCTTATTCGGTGCGCGGATGGTATTTGTATCTCGGTGGCGTATTTTCCACACACAGCTGGCTTACACACAGCACAGCCCGATGGCTGTCCATATAATTTTAACTGCACACCTTTCTGCTGCTTGGATGTCCCGAAGGTAATATCCCTTGATTATCGCAGCTTCGCCTCGACTTGTCCTAGCTCGAGGAGAGGAAGAGCAGCGTGCATGCTTTGCTTTGCACTGTTCTGCACATCGACAGGGCTATGACCTGTCCTTGTAATTTCAGATGCACATCTTTTGCCAGTTCAGACTCCGGGGATGCGTCGCGCACAAAATACAAAGAATAAACCTGGTAAGGACGTTCCACTGTTTTCAAACTTTCCCACTTGACACACATTAAACACTAGATAACAAAGACACACAAGTCTCAACTGATTATTCTCGCGGGGCTTACGCCAGCCACTAGGATAAATGGCTGAGACGGGGATGAATATTTCAACTGGGAAAGAAAGGAAGTGGACGAATCAAAGCACCCGGTGGTTAACAAAGATGCTTTCTCGTTCACTTTTCTTCTGCGAAGAGTAACTTTTCCTAACTTTTCTTGTAAAAGTAAGATTGTCAATGCAAAAGTCAGAACACCACTTGGAAAGTGAAAGTTTGAACCCCCGAAGCCTCCGAGTCGAGTCGAAGCAAGAGAAAGCACTGTTACATGAAGAAAGTAATTATAATGTTTCTTGAGTGACAGCTGACTGAATATATCCCTGGAATAGATAGCCAAGAACGAATAAGGAATCCAAGAACCTACATAGCAAATAATTGCGAGATAAAATACGGAGGGTGAAAGACGGAGAGACTCGATGGAAGCGAGCGCGACGAAAATAATATGGAAGAGGGGATGGAACTAGAGGCGCTCGTTCATTCGTTTCAGGAAAGCACAGGTTGGTTGAGGTCAGACCGAATAAGATTGGGATACAAAAACAAGCCTACAGAACTTTGTCTAAACGATGCTCTGCGATCTGCATATATAGGGTGCATTCAAACACATCACTCACTTATCCATGCACGGTGAAATCACCCATACACCCATGATCCTAAACTTGAAACATGTGCAACCAGAGACTCGCGAAGAACAAAGAAGCGACGCGAGGACACGTTAGCTTGAGAGCCCGAGCCAATCTCCGTGCATTCGGAACCTCAGGACACAGATGACCAGAAGAAAAGGTACCAGAATACGATTTACTATGTGGATAATTGCATGTCGCTTTTCATGACGTCGGATTAGCGAGGGAAAGACTAGAGAAGAACAAGCGAACGAATGACCACGCACCATTGACCCAATACATTCGCACTGCACCACAACACCATTGGTAGAGGTAACCTTGGATAAGAACAAGATGAGAATGGAAAGAAGGCAACACGTATGGCACTTACCAGAACAGGTGTAACGGCATGGGATGACGGAAAAATATAGAAGGAGGGATAGACAACCTTGTAGGCAGGGTACGCACTGTGCAGGTACCTCGAACCTTGCGTCTCAACAACAAGAAACAGTACAAATGTACTGTTTCTTGTACGTCTAGATGGTATTTTGGGGGCATACGAGTGTCCTCGCATGTTGAGGTCGTCCATACGATGTGAAGCGCCAACGGTAGTCCATCCGATATCAATACTTGCTGTGTGAAGGATGCCCGGGAGGAAGGGGAGTGGAAGGGGGGGGGGGCTCGGGCGAGGAGGAGAGACGGCGACGGTGTGGGTGTTCTGGAACAGCATCAGGCGGACTTGAGGACGCTCCTCGGTATGATGACCTCACAGTGCGGACAGGCGCACTGTGTGCCTGCGGGGCCGAAGGAGATAGTAGATGCAGCGTGTTTGCAGAGCAATGCTGAGGTGGCAAAGACGGTATCACAACTTGGCGCCGCTGTAAACGAAAGCCTATGTAGGGTGAGAGGATGTGAGTTGGGGGCGCGTGGAGTGGCGAGCGCAGGGGGCGTACCTAGTGGATCTCCCGCTCCCAGGTCTCCCTTCTCTTTCCTAAACCCCTTCATCCATCGTTGTAGCACATGATGAAGCCCTATATGAAAAAGCGTGGGTTGGGCGTGTGCATGACTTTGGGGGAGATCGCTGAACTAATACTGTTCGTGAATAGTTGAATAATGGGGACTGTAATTAAAGATAATTAGGAAGGAAGGAAGGAAGGAGCGACGTGATGAAAAACTCTACTTTACAACTGGGACTCCGCGTCGAAAGAATGGCTGTGCCGCTGGGAGGGAGACACGAGAGGTGACAAAGCGGTTCATTCTATTTGACGTGGAAGGCTAGGCGTAAATGGGAGCTCTTGCGCGTGTAACAGAGGATTGAGGTCGCCCGAGGGTGAATGCATACCGAGCTGAAATACATAGAGGTTACGCGGCATTCGTATGGAGGTGATCGACTCGTGAACGCAGAGGACGCAAACAATACGTACGATGGCGTCAACACTTCTCTCTAAAGGAGTGCTATGGGGTTCTGGGGTATCAAAGCATGCATTTAGTTGACGAAGTGCGGAGGAAATGTGTATCAACCACCAACAGGGAAAGAAAAGACAGATTCGGACTCCGACTGAATCCGGAGTTTGGTCACCCAATCAAAGCGACGTTCAAATGATGATACGTTCCTTAGCTGAAGCAACACAATTCTGCATCGACTGACTATCAATGAATGGACCACAAACCATTCTCGTCCATAATATATGTAAAGCAATTTCGATTTCATCTCATCTCGCTTGAGTGAACCTATGAGTTTTACGCTGCACCTCTCACATCAACCCTCATTATTTTGACGAGAGTTAAGCTCAATTATTCTGTTAAAACAGTATATGCGTTTGACAAGATAAACTCTTGAAGTACGCGAGACTTCATACTTTAACTCTATGTATGCATTTTCAAAGCAACTGAGGATTACGAACACGCTCTAATTTAACCTTTCATGGGCGGCTATTGCTTTCATCAAACAATAATTAGCGTTGAAGTTAAAGTGCTTTTGCAAGCAAAATAAGTGGCACTTCATTCCAGAAATACATAAATAGAGGCGAAAACGCCCCAAATTGTTAAACTCTTTCGTCTACAAACTTGTAGTAAGTTATAGTTTTACTAAATCCCTCCTTCCCGTATCCTCTGACGCTGACGGAATTATCTAGATCTTTCCAACCCCTTTCAAGTATCTCTAGAACATCTCCGAGCGTAAAATAAAATCAACATGGAATCCCTAAACACGCTGCGCGACATCTCTTCCTGGAACCCAGAATACTTAGGCTCAACTCCCACCATTGATCCCTCTATCTCATCTCACATCTTAGCGCAACTTACAAGCACCACCATCCTCAAAAATCTCAACCCAAAGCTTCCTTGGGGTCTTCTAAATGCGCTGACAATAACAGCTTCCAAAGAATATAGCACCTCAAAAAGCGGGGCCGTATGGACAATCTATACTATCGAGTTTATGGGACGCGCAAGGATGGGTGGACCCAGGCATAAAGCGTACATCACCTTGTGCGAAAACCCTGTAAACAGCGAGTCTTACTTCGGCTCCATTCCCACTTTCCACTCGTGAATTATGCATGCTTGGGCTGGATCGAGACGGATTTGGGCTCTGGCATGAGGGAGACGTTCACGCGACAGGTTCGGGAATGAGCGAGCGAGCGCGTGCGTGTGGAGGAGGGTAAATCGCAGAAAACGCGAGTATTTGAGTGGCATTTTCTTGGATCGAATCAGGCACTGGAGGCACTGAAATAATAATTAGCACCTTTAGCAAATACATTCTTGATCTCTTCAAACACTATCGGTTGATAACTCAACCATTGTGTAGATATTGAAATTCCACTAAGTTGTTCAGCGTACCCGACAGCGTGCGGTTGATGTTCGTGAACTCCTCTCTCGTGACGGCGATGTTTCTGCTGTTCGCAAACATATCTTGGGATGGATTCTTCGAGTGCGCAAGGATTCGCGCTTCACCTATGTATATATGATTTTTAAAGCAGCTGAAGATTGACGGCCGCCCTTTGATTTTTCTTGATCAGTCTCTTATCGCCTATCACTCGGAATAAGAAATATATTTATTCGGAGATACACAATACAAGTACGACCTGGAGTTCTGTGTAATGCAGCGCAATTTGTATATACCTGATACCGGGACTGACCATCATCTAACAGGTAGTTTTCTCGAGATCGATCATTTCGACATCCTGTGGAAACTAAATCGTCAACTTGCTGATGGTTTTCTCAAGATCGACCATTCCGACATCCTGGTTTACTCGATCCAAGTATTTATGCATGGCGCGGACGGCATCGAGGGTTTTTCCAGGGGAAAATGCAATGTTCTTTCCATTAGTGAAAATGAACGCAATCAATTCGTCGGATTTGGGACACTTTTCAAGGACCAGTGGGAGAAAGAAGAATCTAAAACCATAAGGGCCGGCATACCGCCGGCTACCTCCCCCCGCTCCTATTCCACGATAGCTTGCAAGTGACAGGCGTACACCGTGGCAATGCTTTTCTTGTCGTCGATACCGAGAATATGGCACACTTCGTTGTCGTTTCTGGTAAGTTGCATAGGATGTTAAAGAGGGACACGAGTACGGTTTTGTAAAGCGAATTGAAGGACAGTGCATGTCAGATTGTTTGTCAATGGTGTCGGCAGATGTTGATGTAGACTGTTGAGATAGTTCGTAATATCGGATATGATGTGGTGGTTTGGAACAGAGGAAAGCCAGGATCCTCAGCGCAACCGGTACATAATCAGACGGCCTGAACAATGCAGATACCAGGTCACGATAATGATCTGATATCAGACTCATACTGCCCCCAAAATAATCTATCAGATTTAGTGATTGCTTGTCCAGCAAGTATGTTTCGGATGAAAGTTGAAGTGAAGTCGGCAGCAAATCCGATGACTCGATGTCAGGTAACCTAAAGGACCTCGAGAGAGTGGATAAAATGACCAATGCCATTAACTCTGTGGTCTTGAGATATTCTGTTACGCTCGCTTTGATTGTTGACCACAGGGCTAACTGATGGAAGTTGTAAATCCTTTCCAAAGCTTCAATCTCGTCGGCAGGGCGGTCCCAATTATCATGATGATCCTTTTTCTACATAAAATTAGTAATAGTCGCTGTCATCATAGCTACATGCAAGACGTACCAAAATATCCAAAAAGAAACTAATATTAATGACATCCAACTTGCGTAGGGAGCTGTTGTCGCAACAAGATGTCCAGATATCCAGAATTGAGAAATCCATAAGAACGGCCTCAACCTTCTCAGTTATGGGAAAATTGGGCCACAAATTATCCATTAAAATCCACAATGGCCACATAATGGGATCTGAGTCGTCGGTCAGATCCAGATGGTTGCGGAATCGCATGCACCATAATGATAGAGTCCTCTCCTTGATAGTGGTCAAGTTAATGTGAAAAGCAGGCGATGACCGTGACGGATCGGTGAGAAAGTCGCCGAATGATGCATGTAGTAGTGAAATAGAATTGCGGAACTTGTGATGAGGATCCACGCATACGATAGAAGCTAGAGATGCTAGTCTGATACTAATATCAGCAGGCTCCAGATCCAGGAGCAGTTCGATGATAAATTGGCCGGTAACATCAATAATGCAAAGTCCCAGGATGAAAAGAACAATGTCGAGATCTTCGGAGCATAGTTCCAATAGATGGGTGTATAGCGCATCGAGTTCGGCGAAAGGGAGATCACGGCGTGCTGGGCGAAGACCCATAATGACGTCCAGTAGGCGAGAAGGACGATCACTGGGAGCAGAAACATATTTTACCACTAATGACGCATATATGAATTGGCCGGACGATTTCTCGACAAGTGTGTCAATATCGGATTGACTAGGCCACGTTTCGGGAATGGAATAATGGTAAGGATGAGTGGTCTTAATTTCGTGGAATGAGTCCGTCAAGAATAGCCGAATGTCATCATTTGGTTTGTATGTATCATCCAGAACCACCGACCGCCACAGTCCTGAAAGTGGTGTCGAGCAGAAGGTGTGGTTAATGTTTTGCTCGGGCCGACTGGCAATGAGGAATATCAAGGGCAAGTTATGGAACCGCAAGGCATTGGCGATGACTCCGAGGATCATGTTCTGCATCTTTAGCTCATCACATTCGTCCAAACCGTCGATAAGGATCAGCCGCGGAGAACCTGGTTTTAAATTTCCCGACGAAATGAGCGCCTGTAAAGGCGTGACAATGAGGAGCTGGAATTGAGTGGCGAGAGATTTATCCAGAAGGAACGGATCGCGTTCAATGGCGCTTTCGACATATGGCTTGACCTCTGGAAATGCAATCGCGATTTGGCAAGCAATCGTCGGAATAAGGGGTTTGATATGGTTCCTTGTTGGATCGGAGCGACTGAAGAAAAAGCTGGCGAGAAGTTTGTTCCTTTCTGCGCAATATTCCGCAATCGTTTGGAGTATAGCTGATTTCCCGGCGCCTGCGGGGCCATACAGCCACATAATGAGCGCCTCAGGATCGTTGTGGCCAAAGATCCATCCCATCAGGTACTCGAGTACGACAACACGGGTGTTTGGATGACATTTTGGTGGGTCGAATCGGGCGCTGGAGTCGTATAAAGCGCTTGGGGCGGAGACGCTCTTGAGTTTGTCAAAGGCTACCGATCGGCGAGAAATATTTAATGAACCATTAAATATTGAATTCCAACCAATAAAGGGTTCGGCGTACCGGACTGTGAGTTGTTCATGTGCACGAATTCTCCTCCCATGATAGCGATATTTCTGCTGTTGGCAAACATGTTGGAAGGCGGGCTGAGGTGGGGTTGAATGTTGGGTATAATATCCCGCACAGTGCGTGGATGGTGTGTGTATATCGGCATGTTTCCCACCACCCACATCTCCGACTCACAGCCTTCAGGCTGTCCGTCTAATTTTAAACACACTGAAGATTACGAAGTGGAACACGCGCGCGCGATGAATGGACCAGGAGCCCTGGGGTATCAAAACGTGCATTTAGTTGACGTAGAGATAGATGGTCACGGCACAAGTACTCACATACTTATGTGTAGAAAGCGAGGAGAGGTCGACGGACGTCGGTTGATGTGAAAGCCTGTATCAGAACATACCCGGCACGTGGCACGTGCCTCCACAGGAACGCGTGTTTTGATGGGTGTGAAGGCAGACATGACGCGTTGAAGCAACATTATGGTGCATTCACTGACTATTGACGAAGCAAGCTCAAGCCATTATCGATGCATTATCGATTTTTATTATCATTTACAATTCAAAGCAACTTGATTTCGTCTCATCTCACTCGTGCAAACCTATGACTCTACCATCAAGCTTAGTGACTCTCACATCAATCCTCTCGTTATTTTTATCATGAAGATCAAGCCCAATTATTCTGATGAAACAGCGTGGGCGTCTGAAAGGATGGGTTGTTTAATTATGTGTATCTTCAAAGCAACTGAAGATTGACCATGACGATCGCGCTTTGATTTGATCTGATCCGTCATGGGCGCCTATTGTCGATGCTTTCATCAAGCAATACGTAATCTGCGTCAAACTTGAGGTGCTTTCGCAGGCAAAGCAAGTAAGAAACACATAAATAGAGTAGAAAAAGCCTCAGGTCTTCAAAATCTTTTATTCACGACATTTTGTGGTGAGTAGTAAGGCTACTACATTTTTCAGTGTACTTGTATTACATCTTCTGACACCGCGGTATTGGACTGTCCATATCTTTCCAACCTCTTTCAGATATCTCTAAAAATATTTTCCAACACTATGTCAATCTCAATAACATCCGACTTTCCCCAATACGACGAAGAAACACTGGTGCGTATGGGACAAGACTACATTAACGAAGACTCTCCCTTCTCACTGCGCGACATCTCCTCCTGGTTTCCCTCATACAGAGGCACAACCCCCGTCATCGACGCTTCGATCCCACACCGCATCATCACGCAGCTCACAGGCTTCAACGTCTTGCACAATCTCAATAAAGAGTTACCTTGGCGTCTTTTGGATTCGTTGACGGTGACCGCGGTGTCTAAAAGCCACAGCGCCGCGAGGAGCGGGACATTATGGACGCTTTGGACTGTTGAGGTTATGGGATACGTCCGGGTGGATGGAGTCAGGCATAAAACGTACATTTCTTTGTGCGATAGCCCTGCGACCAATGATTCGTTTTTCATCTCTGTCCTTCCTCGTCAAATTGTGAATTAACTGAAGTTAAAGGAAGAACAAAACTTAGTACAAGAAACTCACTCCATTCCGTAGTCTACCATCGTCTTGAATTGTCTCGATAATACAGTATAGTTGCTTTCATAAATAGATAAAATCACCTTTTCGCGCATGACTCTTTAAAGCTTCGAAAGAACTCTGAGGATTTATTCATATTTCTATGTATATACAAAATGCGCAGAGAGAAAAACAAGGAAGCAAAGCAACGTGAATGGACGTCAAGTCACTCGAACCTCGAATTAAAACAGAAAAAGTGAATTGATTACCCTCTTAAGTACCATGTGTAGGATCGCATGGCGCTTTCCGTGACCTCTTATTAGCGAGAAAAGCATTAGAAAAGGAAAAAGAAATCCAGCGAACAAGCGATCGACTGAATGCACCATCTAATAATGATTGAAGTAATCAAATTTTCACTAGCTGATTGGTAGTATAACGCCTTTGAGGATTCGAAGAAGATCGCGTAGAGAGGTGGAAATCGTTCGAGAATCGAGACAATAGGTAGCTCAGAATAAATATGTTCGGTGAGCGTTTTAAATCTAACTCTAGAGTCGGAGTTGGATGAATGAATAGGGGCAAAGAAGAGAGAGACATACATACCGATAGCGGAAAATCGCGAGCTGAAAGACATACGAAGGAAAGGGATGAAACGACCTAGCGGGGGATACGTCTTGGGACGAGAGCCTTGGGGTACTCGGGGCCTTGCGCCGAGGCGAGATGAAGAATGGCTCATGCTCGTGAGGACGCGAGTGATGCGAACTGTGGATAGACAGACGACGAGTGTGCTTGGGTGCGTAGGATTGAGGATCGAGGTGGGCGGACGTGGGTAAGATGATGGGGAAGCAGAATGAGCAAATGATAGAAGGTCGGACGGATGGATGAATGTGAGAACGGACGGATGCGCGTCGAGTATGGGTGGGACGGGACATGACATCGAGCGTGTGCGTGAGAGGATCCCTGGAGAATCTCGCGAGTGAGCGAGCAAGTACGTGTGCCTAGCAGAGAGAGTGAGAGAAGCACGGTTATGTAACGTCGAGGGACTTGCATCAAGGTAGCCTTCAGGACTGGCATTGAAGCGGAGCACAGGACGTGCGTCCGGAGCCGGGATCGGAACCGGAGCTTTACAAAGGCATCGTTGGCTCTTTCAAAGAGGAATGCGGCAGTGGTAGACACGGGGGTCGATGGCACTCGGGAAAGAAACAGGGGAAGGGAGCGGATGAGAGCGGAAGGGCGGCCATGAATAGAGCGAGTAAGGGGATCAGAGATGTGTGAGAGAGGAGTGAGGTCGCTGGACGTTGAGTTGTGCGATCGAAATGAGACTGTTCAGGTGCTAATAAGCTGAAGGAGGGGGTGGAGATCGTGATAGGAGCAGAGGGTACGAATGGAGGGAGACGTCGCAAGGGATAGTGCAGTTGGAGCCGCCTTCCTCGTCGCAGTCGCCGGTACTGGGTGCAGACCTGCTAGAGTCGTATTTGAGCGTGAGCATGACGACAGCGAGAGTTGAGCGGAAAACGCACCTTTCATTGGTTCACAGCGTCAGAGTACTCATTGACATTGAGCAAACATAATCGATGTTCCATCTGCGAATGATGTTTTCAGAGGTTGTGCGCGTGTGCAGTTGTCTGTCGACGCTGCAAAAGTAACGTTAATAGCACGTATAAGGTGAGGTAAGACACGTATATTATCATTACTTACACAGTACCTTGTACTTGTATGTCGTCGTCGGCTGTGTACGTTAGCATAGTTCAGAGTTGGCGTAGAATTAGGAGTCGGAGTGGAACGTATGCTGCGGGTGCGTCTGAGAGCGGCGATGGGCGAGGTGGGCGAGGTCCGCAGGAGAGGGTCTTGCAGCGAAATTTACGAGTATGCATGGGAGCAGACGCAGGAGCGGATGAACGTCAAAGGAGGCTGAAGTAGAGAACGACAGCAAATTGAAAGTGGAAACCAAACCCATCAAAACACGCGTTCCGTGGGGCACGTGTACGTGTAGGGGTCTGGGTGTTGATACGGAGCTCTTCCTCCTTCCACTCAAGAGTTGAGAAGGCGTTGGATGGGGCGTGTACATTCTGCTCACGCACCTGGTTCCCAAACACCCGGTCCAAACTCCTGCGAACATGCTCGCCCTGAGCCCCATCTCGGTGCAGGCTCCTCACTAGCACTCCCGACAACTTCTTCAATAACAACACAGCAACGTCTGGCTGAAATAAATTCCTCTCCTGGGTGCGGTTGTTTCCCAAGCTTCGAAAATTAATTGATCTCCATCGTTTTGACTTGCCCTGAACATTGTTCGTCATATGTACCTCTTCTGTGCGCGCAAGTTTCTGAACTCTTCACGGATTTATGCTCCAACCTTCGGAGTCCTGTTCTCCTCAAGAAGTACTCACTTCTATTATACTTTCTCTCATTTTCGTTTCGTTGTCCTTCCCGCTAAGTTTACGATCACCTAGTCCAAACAATGGATTGCTCTGAATAGTTTCGATTAGTCTTCTCCCTACGCTTTCCTTGAGACGTGACGTTACCCTGGACCGCCTATTTATTATTCTCGTGCACTCGTTCTATTTGCGGGCTGTCCCTCTCAGCATTTATAATTGCTTCTCGCTGTCCCTGTGTTCACGGCATGATCTGTCTGACACTCTCGCTCGTCCAACGAAAGAATTCTTTAGTCTTTCGACCTCGTTCGCCTCGACTCAGAAGAATTTTTATTTATTTAAGAATTTTCGGTAATCTTACTGTTAACTTCGCTTGACGTCTGAAGGTCTAAGTTTATTCAAAATGACGTCTGATCCATGTACCCATTAGTGATTCATTTGAAGTACTGCCACTGGTTCAGCCCCAGTTGTTTTTCGTCGACGACATTTCCGATTGGGTCAATCTTCGTCTTCTGTCTATTGGCCGGCATTTGTTTATCGGTAAGAGATTTGTGCTCTACCCCTCCGAGTACTTCATTTATTTGTGCTGCTATTTTGTGTTGCTCCTATGTATGCCTCGAAGCTTCGATAACATAATGCACAGGCATATACATTGAGAGCTTTCTGTGTATTTATTTCTACATCTCTAACTAATAACATACCGCATTTATACGCCGAGTGTTTGAACAGCAGGATACTCCTCGGAGGCGATCCTACACCGCCCATCTATGTGGATGAAAGGTGTGCATCTAAATTTGGACGGACAGCCTCAGGCTGTGACTCGTGAGTCGGAGCGGTGCGTGGAAAACATGCCACAGGAATACACATGCCATCTGCGCACCATACGAGAAACCATAAACGAACTTTCTCCCAACCTCAACCCGCCTTCAGACATGTTTGCTCACGGCAGGGTCGTTATTAACAATGGACAATTCACGCACAACAACTATGCGCAGTCGGGTATGCCGAACTTTTTGTTAGAGCTCAATGTTTTATGGTTGATCTCGCGATCGATTAGCGTTTGATAAGCTCCAGAATGCCTCTGCTCCAAATGCCCTTTACGACTCACGCGTTCGATACGATCCACCGAAATGCCATCCAAACACCCGTGTCGCTGTCCTTGAGCACCTCATAGGATGGATCTTTGGACGTAACGATCCCGAGGTGCTCATCCTGTGGCTCTATGGCCCCGCCGGTGCTGGTAAATCCGCTATACTCCAAACAATTGCGGAATGGTGCGCGAAAAACAATACTCTTCTCGCAAGCTTTTTCTTCAGTCACTCCGATCCAACGAGAAACCATATCCAACCCCTCATACCGACAATCGCTTGCCAAATTGCAATCACAATTCCAGGGATCAAGCCATACATCGAAGGCGCCATCGAGCTCGACCCGTTCCTTCTGGATAAATCCCTTGCTACACAGTTCCAGCACCTTATCGTCACGCCTCTGCAGGCACTCGCCGCATCAGGAAACTTGAAGCTAGGTTTTCCGTGGCTCGTTGTCGTCGACGGTTTGGACGAATGTGATGATCCAAAGATGCAGAGCATGATTCTCGGAATTATCGCAGAAGCCTTTCGTTCCCAGAATTTGCCATTGATATTCCTCATTGCCAGTCGCCCTGAACAGAACATCAAACACACCTTCTCCTCCTCCACACTTTCAGGATTATGGCGATCTGTGGTTCTGGATGACACTTACAAACCAAATGACGACATCCATCTTTTCTTGATGGACTCATTCCACGAGATCAAGACCACGCATCCTCACTGTCATCTCATTCCCGAGACGTGGCCTAGAAAATCTGATGTCGACACACTTATCCGGAAATCATCGGGCCAATTCATCTATGCATCCCAGGTTGTTAAATACATTTCAGATCTCAATGATCGTCCTTCTCGTCGACTAGATGTGATTATGGGTCTTCTCCCTGCACGCCACGACCTTCCTTTCACTGAACTTGATGCACTGTATACGCATATACTCGAAGGATGTTCTCATGATCTCGATATTGTTCTTGAAATTTTGGGCCTTCACATTGCTGGCATAATAGGATGTGTTGACCACATTGAGGCACTTCTTAATATGGAGCCTGGAGATGTTGCCATCAAACTTGCACCATTAACTTCCATTGTGCAGGTGAAAACAACTTATATATCCCTATTACACGCATCATTTCGGGAATTCATTACAGATCCATCACGGGCACCACCAAACTGTTATATCAACCTATCGGCTGTCATAGAGAGGGCCTTTTCCTGCCTCATATCTCATCTGCATTTGCACACCACACCATTTCCAACCAGCAATGAATATCCTTATGTGCCATCTATGAGCTCTTGTTTTCCAAATATGTTGCACAATTTACCCTTGACCAAGAATATTGAGGATATGCTTTTGAATGTATCACTTTCAGATTTTTGGATGTCTCCTATTAAACAAAATGAGGCTGATAAAGCCTCCAGGATTAAAGTAATCTACAAATTTCTTGCTATGTTGGTATGTCTTTCCTGCTTGTATTATGACTATCATGATGACTCTTATGTTTTCAAGGAATTGCCAGTGAAAAGGTCTGAAGCATTGGAAAAGATCTACAATTTCCATAGATCATCCTTCAAGCAAATTCTTGAATTGGAATTGCCAAAATATCTGAAGAATGCAGAGCTAATGATAGTGGTCATTATCATATCACTTGAGGTTGATGAGGCTGATGTTTGCGATTTCATACCTGCACTAAAGTGGTCTTCTGAAACAATATTGATGGACAAGCAGTCACTGGGCCTTGGAACATATTATCATGCTGAACACCTACTTTTACAACACTACCGAGAGCTGGTACCAGTGTTCAACCCATCTGATTATATTCCAACAGCATTGCGAATTCTGGCTTTCCTTTGTCCCAAGCACCAACATAGTACACAATATTACAAACCATCCCAAATGTCTAAATCTAAACCTGCTATACGTATACAATCTGCCATCCCCCGACCAACTCAAAACCATGGGAGGAGACCCTACATCCTGACATCCTATGCAACTTATCGGAAACAACGACGAAGTGTTCCATATTCTCGGTTTCGGCGACAAGAAAAGCGCTGCCACGGTGTATATCTAACATGTACAACAGAGGTCGAATATCGAAGCGCCCTCGAATTCCTTCCAGACATCCTCGAAGAATGTTCGAAATCCGAAGAGTTAATTACCTTCATCCGCAGACACGGAAGGAAAATAATATATTTTCCAAAGAAGAAATATGGATCTCTAGGGTTTCACTACACCCAGGATGCCATCGACGCCATGCACGCATACTTGGATCGAGTATCCCAGGATGTTGAAATAGTTGATACCGAGTATCCTACCCTCTAGACTCGAGCCGTAAATACACGCACGTCGCACCGTAATCACAAGTCAATACTGGACCTGTATACAATTTCTTTCGAACCCGTATTACTACTGTTGTACAATCCAAATGAGTCCAATGACTTGAACAGAAATTCTGGAAAAGGAATGAAGAAAAAGACTGATTGAGACTGCAGGAGCTACAGTAGATATTAGTTTAAGGGTATATGATGCAGAAGGGACATTTCCCAATCTTTCCTTTGTTTCTCCCGCCCATATCACGAGTACTGAAAACTAGCGAGCTGGCGCGCATCGTAGCATAGTGGTGAGGAAAGAGCGTCGTTTGCAACATGGTCCTCTTCAGAGCTACGGTCGCACTACCCAAACCGACACTGATATCATCATCGTTGTCGCTGTCGTCGTCATCCCGGCTTGGACTTGGGGAACAGAATTTAGAAAAGTCTGCTGATATCTTCCGGCACTTCATCCCATCCTTTTGTCCCTTTTCGCTTGTCTATACCACCACCAAGATCCTCGAGACCATATTCGAATAGTCTCGGGACGGGACGGCGGTCGCACAAAAACAACATCGAGCGCTACTCCGCCATTGTTCGTATCCCCTCCTTAACTGCTCGGAAGAAAAGCGGTGTTGGGAAGATATTATTCGCGAATAAACTTGAAACCATCGTGAATGCGATTCAAGGTTGGTCTGATTCGATACGCCGCTGGAGTGAACGAAAAGAGGAGGGAGATTTGAGGACGGACGAAGAAAACCAGCCTCGATCGGCAAGAAGAAGATGTGTAGATATTAGTCACTACTATATTCGCGTAAGCTACGTGGCCCAGAGAATCGGAATAGCAAAGGATGTACATAAGGTCGAGATGTGATTCTGGATAGTGATAGTGGTTCTTACTGTGGTGAGGGTAGTAGTGCGCCGCGGCGCATCCTTTGGGTTCGAGGCCGCACCTGGTCAACCGGCGAGAATCCGGATCGTAAGTTCATGCTTGATTGCGCACGCAATTTTCGAGGCGCAGCTAGGGGAAAAGGGAGGGGTATCCGGCGCACAAATTCATCGTAAATCCAATTCAAAAGATATGCGGCATTTTAATAGAGGTAGGTCGGCCAGACGGGCGAGAATGAAAGGGGGGATGATATGGAAAGTGGACCTTGGTCACGTCAACGTTTGGCTCTGAGAATGGGGATAGGGAAGGACGTACATATGTAAGGTCAATATATGGTTCTTGGCGGTGACGGTGCTGCTCTGCGCGTCCTCTCAGTTCGTATTCGACTTTAGACCGTAGGTCTGTACGTTCTGCCCGTGGTCAACCGACAAGGGTGAACATCGTAACACATAACAGGAGCAAAAGAGGATGGCGCGCAGGAAAGGCGCGCAGGGAGGGTGTGTTGAAAGTCGTCACAGCTTTCCTGTCAACACGGTCTGAGCCGCAGTCCTCGCAGCTCGGATCGCACGCACCGACCTATCCTAACGAAGTACTATCACCGCCCACCCGAAAGAAGGCATATTGACATGCATCATTGGGCGCATGTATATACTTTCATTTTTCCACTATTCGCCATTCACCCTTCCTATTCGGCGCTACTCGCGATCGCTGTCGCTGTATTCCGGATTCGTATTTGAGTACGAAGATCGCGATATTCGAGAACGAACGCATAGACACACCTCAGATCATTTGTGCCCCTAGCTATCCTATCCCATCGACGCTCATCATGGATGAGCAGACGCTGATCCGGACGCCGAATCTGCGAATGATGCTTTCGGTGGTCGTGCACGCTATCATCTGACATCGACCTGCGAACAGTAGCGTCAACACCTACAATAGAAATCAGGATAAATATAGGTAAGATGATTTATCCATTCACATACCTCGCACACAACCTGACACGCACCGACCCCCGATCTCCTTAAACTTCCTCCCACCCTCTCCCCTCTCTGCTCCCACCCAGCGCCTATCGTTCTTCATCATCAGTGCTGACGTCGTCATGGCAACGCGGGCGTCATGTATCCCATGCTCATCGACGCGGTCCTAATAGCTTCATCGTGCGCGTTGAAGGCGAAGTGAATGCTACGAACGAGATCAGTTTCGCAGATCGTGTCGAGTGAGCGTGTACTGACCTTTCATGAAACGACGCTCCATGCTACATCACCATGTGTTGGGTTGATTATCGTCGTAAACGCACGAACGGGGTGGTGAATGGGTTGATGATTGAGGTGGTGGATTATGACTGGACGGTGAGTGGGTGACGAGATTGTAGTTGATGCGTTGCAAGGATCACCGAGTTAGATTGGCGTACGCAGGCTGATAAGAGGGCTGTGAATCGCGCCTTCGGGGGGTGATGTTGACGTTGCTCGAGGGATGTAGAACGACGCCGAAATAACGAATAACTGGATTGAACGTATGCACGTAGCAGGGTAAGCAGTTTTTTAATACTTGAGTACATCTGACTTGAGATCGTTACTCACACAGTATAGGTACATCGTCGTCGGCTTGGGGTGTTGAGTTTGTAGGCGTGGTCACGTAGACGTTCTTGTTGGGGTAGGGTTGTTGTCAGTCGCGGCTTTGTTGCAGGTAGGAGTCGAGGTGGTAGAGTGCATACTGCGAGTGCTGTGGTACAGATGCGGGAGAAAGGAGGGTATCCCGTTGGGGGGAAGGTCTGCGTTAGTCGGTGGTGAGCGAGAAGTGTTTGAAAGGAGATGGAAGGCGTGGATGGGGTGGATGGAGAGAGGGACGTACCGCGAAACGGGCACGAGCGCAGACACGGACGTAGGCGCAATAGGGCCAGGACGGTTATCAGACGGCACTGAAGTAGAGAACGATGATCACCGTAGCAGAAGGCGAGCGAGAGGGCCGGAGAGGAGATCGGAACAAATGGACGGAACAAAGAGCAGACTCGGATGAGACTCGAGGCTGAACTGTGGGCCCATCAAATCGCGTGTGGGCACGTGTGCGCGTTTGTGCTGGGGTGTTGACGCGGTGCTGCGAACCCTTCCTCGTTTGTCTCTAAGGTGCTGGAATGTGTCGTGCACATTCTCCTCCAACACCCCCATCTGCGCACCAACAGCTTCACGGCCCAAGCTCCAGAGAACACGTACCCCTTGACTGTGTGAGCTCCGAATCGCCATCCTTCCTGCGCTCTTTCAGATGATAGATCTCAACCTCCCTCAAGCGCCCATGTCCCTCGCCCGCTCGTGTCTCTCTATTCATGAATCACCGTCCCTCAACCAATCACCTGGTTTAGGTTTACTTGCTTCTGCACCACGGCACTCATTGAGAGAGTCAAGAACGCCTTAGTACACGTCGCTCCATCCTCTGCGCCATGCATAGAATGCTGCCATGCAAAGGTGCGTATCCATTCGTACTGGTGCCCGAATGCTGTCTCTCATTCTCCTCCCTCTGTTTTCCACCTTCCCTCCCTCTACCAACAACAAGGCCTCGCTCGCTCACTCCGGGCTGGGGACATTCATGGCTGGCGTGGGGTTGTGAGCCATGCCGTAGGAGTCGGGGTGGAGCGCATGCTGAGGGTGCTCATTGTACACGTGCGGAAGGAAGAAAGGCTACCTGTTGGGTGAGAGGTGGTGCGTTATTTAGTGGCGCGTGACGGATGGGTGGACAGGTGGCATGGAATAGACGGACAGGGTGAATGGGAGTGCGCATCAGGGGAATGCTGGCCGTTGTTTGATAACAGGCGACAAAGACGAACCCAGCAATGCGTAGGATCGTCGTGGGTCCTCGTCATTGATGATGGTGATGGAAGTTGACTGGAAAGAGGTGAGTGAGCGATGGGATCGTTGTACTGACGTGAGACTCACCAAATTGTAATATGGATGCAGATATACGAGTGCCGCGAGCTGCGTTCGCGGATCATTGAAGTTGCCTGCAAGTCATGGATTGAGGATTACGTATGGACTGTACATGGATGATGGGAAGGTATCGTCTCGTTTGAAGTCGTTACTCACGCAGTTGAGAGGTCGCGTCATCTTCATGCGTTGTGGGCCATTCGTCATGTCGGAGGGTGTAAGCTAAATAATCCTGTCGTCGCCAGTCGCTGGATTTGTACTTGAGCACGTAAATCGCGCGAGATTTGAAGATGAATGCACACCTCTGATGGTTCGTTTGTCCAACTCTTTGTCCGTTCGTCATGAGGCAAACGCAGTGATGTTGGATCTGCGAGGCGGGTACATCCATTTCGCTCGACGCTGGACCGAAATTGTCATTGGCAGGGATATAGTGAAGGAAAGTTATCCATTCACATACCTCGTACACAATCTGACGTGCACCAATCCTCAACCCCTCGAATATCCCTTCCTCCTCCCTCACCAGGAATTCAGTCTTCATCATCAGCGCCGTCATCGATGCTGCTCGTGCAGACCGTGGCCCTGTACACGTATGGGAAGGAGGACGTCCTGTTGGGAGGATGTGAGTGTCAATAGTTCGTGTTGCGTGACGGAGTAGGTGGACAGGTGGGTTGGATAGAATGGACGGGGTGGATGAGGTGCGCAGAAGAGAGGGTCGTACTGCGAAATGAATGCAGGCGCGGACACCAGCGCAGGAGCAGGAGCGGACGGTTGTCGGAGTGCGGATCAACGTTCTCGTAGCACCTGCACGCATTTGGGTTTGGGTGATGTCGAGCGTCGCTTCTGCCTTCCTTCAATCACCCTCAATCGCCCATCCTGCTCGCTGTCTCTCTGGCTCGCTCAGTCACAACTCTCTATGCAGGCTTTCGATTGTTCCACTCTCCCCGCGCATTAGCATTATCGGTGAGTACTCGTGTTATAGCCAGCCCACACGCAAACCTCTCATCTATGCGCACGATTCAGAGCTCAAGCACAAACGTTCAACATTCGACATTCATGTAATGGGTGGGATAGTGGAGCGTGTGGTACATGTCTGAGTCATTGCTGCATGACGGGATGGGTTGACACTGGACAGGTGGATTGGACGGAATGGATGGACGGGGGTGGATAGAGCGCGCCGGACGGTCGTCAAAGAGGAGATAGAGAGGATTAAACCCACAAAACACTCGTTCCGTGGGGCGCATGTACGCGTTTGCGTGCTTGAGAAGGCGCTGGACGGGTTGTGGGGACTCATCCGAGCTCCAGTCAACACACCCCGCATCGATGCATGCTCCGAACCGCCGTCCGTCCTGTCATCCCTCAGGCCTCAGGCCTCAGTCGTCTTCAATCACCCGTCCACCTCGTACACTCACTTGCTCGCTTACAATGTCCTCTGTTCGGGTGTCTATAGGGAGTCGATCCACCCACGTACATCGACTTCTCCTCGCTGTCTACTGGTGCCCTCGATGCATACATCTGTGAGTACTCGTGCCGTGACCGTCTCTATGTATCCTCATCGTTCCTCCACGGCCGATCTATCTATAGACGAAATACAGATTTTCATACTCAACAACGCCTTCGTACGTGTCGCTCGCACCCTCTGAGTCATGCATAGCATGCCACCGCGCGGTCATTCCTCTCCCCCTCTCTTCCCTTTACCAACACGCACTCGCTCGCTCCGAGGGTCTTCAATCGCGAACCTCTCTTCTGTGCCACGGAGTCCGCGTTTCATTCCGCCTGTACTCGCC